>JARVZY010009762.1:0-22354 GCA_030686995.1 Artemisia argyi
AATTTGCAGACAATGATCCAGCTACATTCGAAGCAATGAGTAATCAAATAACTGCCTTATTTTCTTCATTTGTATTGTATCTTAATCATTTAGAAGGCCTTTATTTGAAATTAAATTCCGTATATTGACTAAACATAATGTTAATCATTGATTTCAGAGGGAGCTACTAAAGTTGCCCATGAAGCGCTAACATATGCACAGGTTTGACCTCCTCGCTTCTACACATAAAGGTCCAGCTTCACCTCAGTTATTCACGTATTCCTAACAGTGCCATTCAAATATTCCGCAGACAATATCTTCACAATGCGTCAGTGGTGCTCAAAAAATTTCCCTCAGGCCAAAGAACAGCTTGAACACTTATACAATGAGGTATTCTACTTCCCGTCCCATTAAATATCACTGCTATTCCTACATACTACCTTATAATTATACATAACTAATAGCCGTAGGCATGGACGGACCCACATGGGAGCCGGGTGTGGCACGGGCCACACCTTATTTTAAGTCACGAAGTGTAAATTTTTGATAAAATATGACAATTTTTGGCACGTGCAACCCTCAATTTTTTTGATAAATTCTTCATCGGGCAACTTTAGTACTAATAATCATAAGAGAAAAAATTGTGCAACACGCTCACAAAAATCTTGGGTCCGTCTCTGGCCGTAGGTCATACACACAAATTAAAGTTTACATGGACCAATCATTTAGATGTCAATGGAGGTGAGTAAACGGGCAGATTAGGTAGTAAAGGGTGGTAGGGGTAAAAATGGGTAGGCTGGTTTGACCCATCACACTTTTTGTGCAATTCTTGAAAACTTTTATATAGAGTTACTGTGTCAAATATAATTACAACAGCATATTAACTCAATTAAATTTAATTTTGTTGAGATTCAACGATTAAGCACTTTCATGCATTTGAAATACATTTTCGGTGTCGATTGGACCAACATGTTTGACCCATTTGGGTTTGAATTTTGTACACGTTCAACCCGTTAAAGATAAGCCTAATATGAATCACCAATTCATAAGTAAACGGGTTGGAATCGCCACCTTTAGATGTCAACTGACATCAAATAGTTTTATGTACCCTCGTTAGGAACAATGCCACGAGGAGCTCCATTGCTGTTATTTTCCACTGCAATGCAGATATGCTAAAACTACTTGACTGTTATTTGTGAAAAATAATGCAGGCTGTCTCACCAGGTACTGCCTTTAAATGTAATTTTCAGGTAGGGATAACAGAGGATTTCGACTATTTGGAGCTACATCTGCGAAGCAAATCGAGGAATAGATACTAGAAGCACATGGTAGGTATTACATTTACTTCAGTTGCCTTGTATCATCTCTTTAGTCGTTTTACATAACTGGTACTTAAAGTTTACATTGCAATAAACTGTGCATGTGCAGAGTTTTATTCTCTTGTTTTAGTGTCTTAGAAATAAGAAAGTTAAATTCCATGTTATAAATTAAGTGTAGTTTCACATGGATCTATTCTATGAGGTCAATCGTACTATTAACAATTCGATATAAACTAACAAATAAACCATTTGATTGGTCGAAAATCTATATCACAAGAATGAGTTAAATTGTCAAACAAGTTCCCTGTCATACCTTAAGTAACCAAGTTGAGATATAAATATATAGCATTATGCTCAAAAAAGTTGCATTCCAAACGTACTTTTAAAGCAGTGGCAAAATATTCATATTCATGTGATCAAGAAAAGATACACCACATAGAGATTATCATCACTAAGATTGTAAACTTGATAAGACAAAGGATAAGTTGCACGCACTATTTAATAACTTGCACTAATCTCTATACTTGCAGTGTTCCCATCTTTAAGAATGATGAAATCAAACTACTGATCAAGCAGAAGTAGGGTTTCCATGTAGGAGCTTATAGAGAACATAGAAGTAGTCTTTCCAATAACATTGTGTCCTGAGCGGGAAATTCTGATATCATTGACACGTCCTGAGCAGGGATCATAAACTTGAAGTATGGGATCAACAACATCATCATCATCATCATCATCATTTGTTATTATAGCTTCACCATTCTTCCGAAGCTCTAATATTTTGTAAATTGTCTCAATACGGAATGCCGGAGTCAAATATTTTCTAACACCATCATCCTTCATCACCCATACATCATAGTAATTATGGTCGTGAATGCCGGAGTCAAAATACTCGAACACAGCAAGACACTCGTTGCACTTGGATAACGTTAACAATTCTGAACGTGGTAAATTATATGGAAGAGACACTTTTCCAAATTCATCTTTACTCAAGTCAAACGAAACGATAGAATACAACCAATCTCGCCCATCATCACGCGCAAGCCAATAAATAAACCCTTCAACACACACCCCAAAACCACATGGTTTATATGGCGGTTTAAGAGACACTTTTTTCCAAGCTCGTGTGCTTAATGTATAAACCTCAGCTTCTGGAATACCCCCGGCATTATCAATCTTAACAAGTTTAGGATCACAAGTCTCGGGACAAACCCCAAAACCAACCCAACCAGTTCCAAGTCGTACAGGAGGTTCCAACAAAACCGACACAGATTTACTTATTGTGGGGTTCCAAAAAACAACGACGTCTGAGTAATCTTTATTGTATCCGTGAAAACATATTAATCCGCATGAGGAACCGAGTATTCTTACAGGTTGTCTATCTGCATAGAGTGTTCTTACGCGTTCCAGTGTCTTAACAGACAAGGGGACTGTTATGGGAGACATGTGTCGAGGAAAAGCGTGGTTATCGATAATGGAAAAGTATTCATCAATAATTGAAAGGTATTCATGATCTTGATCGCCAATGTATTGTTGGACATTGTATCTTACTAGTAGATGACGATGATCATTCACTGTTTGGTAATTCTTGATGAATTCCGAGCTTTCAATTAGAGATTTCCACTGTTTCGAAACACAACGGAATCGAATCAATGATTTGACTGGAAGCGTTTTGAGGATTATTGCTTGCATATCGAAGGGAACAAAGGCTGACATCTTGATAAAGTTAGGGTTTGAAGTTGTGGATTATCAAAGAGGCGCCCATTTTATAAGATTTTCTCGCCTTTACTTTGTTCTCCCCCAGGCGATGTGGGACAAAAAAGTTTACCTTGTTTTTAGCTTTATTCTTTTATTACTTAAAGGCTGGTAACAAGTGATTAATATCATCATCACAAACTGAGCGTCACATCGGTTATTCAACACAACACGACCAATATTATGTAATAAGATAATCAACTTTACAACACAAACATACATTACTTAAACATATATCTGCCACACAAAAATCAACATCACACTTTTCCTTTCACAACTCGGTCTTGGAGAAGACCAGCTTCTCCATTTTTGTGGACCCAAGACTCGTCATGTGAGTGTGTCTGTGATAACAGAGACGCGTGTTGTTTGGTGCCATGTAGGCACAAAACGCATGATGCCACTAGTCCAAAGGTCTTACTCATATCACATCGATCAAGCCACAATTTTGTATCTCTTTGTGATTAGGATATGTCTCAAAAACTCTTAATAGTCTCACTGTCTATGTTTATAGCTTTTACTGAAAAACGGAAAGCATGGATGGTAAAGGACTACTTTTATATGGTCAGTCAATGGGAAGTAATCTCAGGCGCGAACATGTTTTGACTCTTTGACAACGTACTTTTCAAGCATGTAGACTTTATCTATTTCACACCGTCAAATTCATTCAGCAATTTTGTGTAAATGACTATGTAACTTCCACATTTGTGGGCCACGGCAGAAAACAACACTTAGGTACGAGTGAATTGCACAGAATGGAATTCGAGCGGAGAATGGAATGGTCAAGAAATAGAATTGACTTAGAGAAAGAGAACGGATTCCATTGTTTGGCACGAACAACGTAATCAAGAGGAGAATATGTTACAAGATTGATTCTCATGTTTGGCACACAAGAGAGAACTAAATACAATTTTTTCAAACATTATATTTCACATTTTGTGTCATTTTTGCCCAATATCATATTCTCTGCATTTCGAAACTAGAGCTGTGAAACCACATTTAAACAAAACATAATTCCCAAAATTACAATTAAACAATGTATCAGTTATAATATCATAACAATATCCTGACATCAAATAGTATTATGTACCCTCGTTAGGAAAAATGCCACCAGGAGCTCCACTGCTGTCATTTTTCACTGCAATGCTGATGCATGCTAAAACAACTTGATTGTGATTTGTAAAAATGCATGCTGTCTCACCAGGTACTGCCTTTACATGTAATTTTCAGGTAGGGATAACAGACGATTTCGACTATTTGGAGTTACCAGCAGTACATCTGTGAAGCAAATTGAGGAATCGATACTAGAAGGACATGGTAGGTATCACAGTTATTTCTGTTTCCTTGTATCATCCCTTTAGTCTTATTACATAACTAGTACTTTAAGTTGTCATTACGATAAACAATGCATGTGCGCAGAGTTTTGTTCTCTTGTTTTAGTGTCGTCTTAGAAATAAAAAAGTTAGATTACAGGTTATAAATTAAGTGGCTATCTCGGTATGGCACTTTCGGCCTCCTTTATTTTAGTTTAGTTTCAATGGGTCTGTCTCAGGAGGTCAATCATACTATTAACAAGGCTTTTACTATCAATTCAGTATGAACTAATTAACCAATAAACCAATTGATTGGGTGTAATAATATACAAAACAATGTTAATTGGTCAAAATCTCTATCACAAGAATGAGTTAAATTGTCAAACAAGTTCATCGCCATACCTTAAGTAACCAAGTTGAGACATAAATATGTAGCATTACCAAATAAGTTACATTATAAACATTTAAACCAGTGGCAAAATTTACATATCCATGTGATCAAGAACACGTACATGACATAGAGATCATCATCTATAAGATTGTAAACATGATACGACAAACAATAAGTTGCACACACTATGTAATAACTAACACTAATCTCTATACTTTGCAATGTTGCCATCACGACCGTTTTTAATAATGATGAAACCAAACTACTGATCAAGCAGAAGTAGTGTTTCCATGTAGGAGCTTATAGAGAACACAGAAGTAGTCTATGAAATATCATTGTGTCCTGAGCAGGGAATTCTGATATCACTGACACGCCCTGAGCAGGGATTATAAACTTGAAGTATGGGATCAACATCATCATCATTTGCAATTATATATAGCTTCGCCATTCTTCCTAACATTATGTCTTCTTTCAATACGGAACATCTTAGTAAAAGACTGTGTAACACCATCATCCTTCATTACACATACATCCCAGTCTTTCATTGAAGGCTCACAAATTTCGGAGTCTGAGAAGTCCAACACAGTAAGACACTCGTTCCACTTGGATAACATTAAGCATTCTAAGCATAGTCTATCCGGAAGATACACCTTTCCAAATTCTTCATTACTCAAATCAAACGAAACGATAGAATTAGACCCATCTTCGACAGGCGGCAACCTTCCATCACTCGCAAGCCAATAAATAAACCCTTTGACACACACCCCCGGTGCATGATACCTTAAACCCCATGGTTTATATGGCGGTTTAAGAGATACTTTTTTCCAAGCTCGTGTGCTTAATGTATAAACCTGAACTTCCGGGATACCCTAGATATCATCAATCTTTACAAGCTTAGGGTCACAAGTCTCAGGACAAACCCCAAAACCAACCTAACTTGTTCTAATTCGTACCAAAGGTTCCAACAAAACCGACACAGATTTTCTAATGGAAGGATTCCAAAAAACAACCATCTCTGTGTTGATTATGGCTCATATTGGATTCAATGAATGCAAGCAAGTGGGCAAATTGAAGGCATCAATAATTGGCAAGTTGGGTTATACAAGTTGATACAACTTGCTTATCCTTTTCTAGATGCATGAACTAGCAAGGAGATGTTGGCCTATAAATAGAACCTTAGTTTGATTGTTACAGGCACACCAAAAAAACACACAAGTACTTTCCTTGTTGTGTACTTAGTTCTTCCTCTTTAGTTTTAGTTTTGTAATATGTTTCTAACTTAAAGAAATATATAAGAAAGTTTGGTGTAACATTCTCTTGTTCTTTCATATTGTTTAATTTTCAACAAGCTAGTTAGGGGTATAGTTGTGGTGTTGAAACATTCACACACTTTACCTAGTCGGTGGGATATTATCGCGGTTATTCCACAACACTCTGAATCTATGTTTGGGTAATCTTTGTGATATCCTTGAAAACATATTATTCCGTACGAGGAACCTAGTATTATTACATCCGAAAGTGCATTAATAGACAAGGGGACAGTTATGGGAGACATGTGTTGAGGAAAAGCGTGGTTATCGATAATGAAAAAGTATTCATCGATAATGGAAAGGTATTCATCTTCATCGGCAATGTATTTTTGGACATTGTATCTTACTAGTAGATGATGATCATTCATCTTTTGGTAATTTTTGATGAATTCCGAGCTGTCGATTAGAGACTTCCATAAGCTTTTTGACGATTATTATTTGGATATCGAAAGGAATGTGGTCTGCCATTAATAATTTTTAAGGGTGTGAAACAGGAAAACCAAAAGGCTAATAATTGCATTTCATGTGCATGCCCGTTTTATAGAATCTTCTGCCCTTCACTTTGTTCTCCACTAGGTGATGTGGGACAAAGAAATTCACCTTGTATTTAGCTTTGTTTTTTCATACTAAACATATTGACTTCATTCATCAAACAACTATAATAATGACTATATATCAAACCAATCACATAAACATATCATACAAAATATCTAATAGCAAAAAGATCCTCTCGGATCATCTAAATATATAATAGCAAAAAGATTCGGGTAATTATACATCTAGTTTAGCTTTATTTAATTACTTGTGAAATTGATTAGTCGTTTTTCCATGGTTAAATTCATTTATAGTTGTTGAACATTAAAAACCTTATTCAGCATAAACAATTGAACATATTTTAAGTCTCAGTTGTATGGCCACAGTTTGCAGCGCAAAGCATCAAAAATTCAAAATCATGTTAAACAAATTTTGGTATGTCATAGGATGACATGGATTTGTTTTGCTGGTATCCCTTGGAGCTTTTACCAGTGGCGCTGAATGTAATAATTTAGTAACTTTCACCATCTGATCCGGAAAATATACTAGCACAAGCCCTAGGTTTCGACATTTAGAAAAGAGAACATTTTTCAGAAAACAGGGTTGTAGAGAACTTTAAGTTGTCTAGTTCGAACGAAGTTGTGAAAAAGAATGGCAGCCATTAAAGACAATGAGAATATTGACATTCAGTTAAAAAAAAATTGGCAAGTAAAAGGTATTTTCTATGATGAATTATGAAAGAGTTGTAAGAAAGAATATTGAAACACTGAATCCTAAATAATGTTTTTGGAAGGTCAATGTAAACAAGCTTAACCCGTTTACTGCAACACTATTAATGTTACCCATTTTGATAATCTCTTAAAATTCTCTTATTCAGCCTTCTTCAAAAGTCCCTTTCACCATATTAACAGAATTTCATGATATTATTCTAGTACTTTAATGCCATGTTAATTGGTCCAAAATATGTATCACCAGAATGAGTTAAATTGTCAAAATAGTTCATTATCATACATTAAGTTACCTAGTTGAGACAAAAATATGTAGCATTACCAAATAAGTTACATTCCAAAAGTTTAAACCAGTGGCAAAATTTTCATATTCATGTGATCAAGAACACATACATGACATAGAGATCATCATCACCAAGATCGTAAACATTACAAGACAAACAAAAAGTCTTTAATAATGATGAAACAAAACTACTGATCAAGCAGAAGTAGTGTTTCCCAGTAGGAGCCTATAGATAACAAACTAGTGTTCCCAACCAAAACATGTTCTTATGAACAGGGAATTTTGATGAGAATTTTGATATCATTGACACATTGGAGCAGACATCAAAAACTTGAAGATCATCATTTGCATATCTTGTTTCGATTACGGCTTCGCCGTTCTTCCTAATAAGCTCTAATACATTATCATACTTTGGAAAAATCAACTTTCTGTGGGGCAGGTAAGTTGTTTCACTATTATTCTTTATCAGACATACATACGAGTAATTCAATAAATGGCCGTAAATATCACAGTATTCGAACACGACAAGATACTTGTTCCACTTGGATAACATTAAGCATTCTGAGCGTTTGAAACTCTCCCCAAGATACACTTTTCCAAATTCATCATTACTCAAATCAAACGAAACGATAGAATAATACCTCCGATATCCATCATAACCAAGCCAATAAAGAAACTGTTCGACACACACACCTACATGATACCTTAAATCACATACTAGTTCTATATCTGGCATATATGGCGAATTAAGATATACTTTTTTCCAAGCTCTTGTGCTTAATGTATAAACCTGAACTTCTTGAGTACCCCTGACATTGTCAATCATAACAAGTTTAGGATCACGAGTCTTAGGACAAACCCCAAAACCAACCCAACTAGTTCTAAGTCCTAATGGAGGTTCCAACAAAACCGACACAGATTTTCTGATGGAAGGATTCCAAAAAACAACCATCTCTGAATCTATGTTTGGGTAATCTTTATGATAGCCGTGAAAACATGTTATTCCGTACGAGGAACCTAGTATTCTTACGCACGAAAGTGTCTTAACAGACAAGGGGACAGTTATGGGAGACATGTGTTGATCAGGAAAGGCGTTGTTATCGATAATGGAAACGTCTTCATCGACCATGGAAAGGTTGTCATCTTTATCAGCAATGTATTGGACATTGTATCTTACTAGTAGATGACGATCATTCATCATTTTGTAAATCTTGATGGATTCCAAGCTGTCAATTAGAGACTTCCATTGTTTCGAAACACGCCGGAATGGAATCAATGAATTGGGTGGAAGCTTTCTGATGATTATTGTTTGGATATCAAAAGGAACAAAGCGCTTTACCTGGTTGCGTGATCTTCTCCTGCTTCGCTGTGTTCTCCCCATTATTGTCTGGGTATTTAAAAATGCATGTGTGCGCGCCCCTTTTTATAGGATCTTCTCCCCTTTGCTTTGTTCTCCAACAGGCGATGTGGGACAAATAAATTTACCATGTTTTTAGCTTTGTTCTTTTCTTACTTAAATTTTTAAGGCTACTTGTATCACATCATGGGCATGTTTGGCGCTAGAGATTGCGGAAAATTATAGAGGCTAGAGATTATTTTGTCAAACATCCCTACCATAATTATATACTTTACATTCATGATTTGAAACTGACGGGATATCCACGTGATGTAGTTACGCACAATGTTTTCAAACTCGGGTCGAACTGGTGCCTGGCCACAAAAACGGGTCAAAAAACCCCGGGTTTCTAAAACCGTGTTAACTGGTTAGATCCGCCAGGTTTTGAGTGACCCGGGTCTTGAAACCCGGCCGGGTTTGGTGTTTTTCAATTTTTTTATAAAAACCGGGTTGACTCGGCGGTCGAACCGGTTGACCTGGTCGGGAAAAAAATTAAATGGAAAACCGGGTCGAACCGGTGACAAGTGATTCGACCGGGTCGATTAAAAACCCGGTTTTTTAAAACATCGGTTAGGCGTACCTTGTAATCAATATTTTCAGAGAAAACATATAATTTTATATGTAACTAAAAAATGGGCAATTCTTAGGGCCCGTTTGGTTGCCTGGTTTCTAGAGGGTAGGATGGGTTGAATCCTAAAATAAAGTGTTTAGTGAGTAGCATGAGTTTAAAATATTGGAGTTGTTACCAAATATTTGGGAGTGCACTAAACCATGGGGTAAGGGTGAGTTTTGAAAATAATTCTCCCTCATGTGGGCTGTAGGATCTACTCCTTGATAGATCTTGAGCCTTTAGGATCGATAGTATGCTAATGTAATCACAAGCAAACTAAATAGAAAATATCTATATAAACTTATGTCTATGCGGAATATAAACACAAGTAACAAGAACACAAATAACTAACAACTCTTTGATCCTCTATGGATCTTTTATTAATCACTAAAGATTGTTTTTGTAATATCGTAATCAATACATAATGCATAACCATGAGGTCATTTTATACTACAAGGAATCCTAAACCTTTCTTACAAGAAACGTATAAAATCAAACTATAAAAGATATTCTATATTTTGTCTTAAAATAAACATCTAACATATTCCTACGGATGAACTATATCAGCAGGAAATCTCTATCAGCAGAAACCATGTCATCAGCAGAAACCACTAAGGCATCAGCATGAACCTGTCAGTAGTACTCTTCAGCAGTAACTTCAATAATTCCCAACAATCCTCCCCTAATCTTGAATTTGACTCTGTTAATTTCAAGATTCTTGATAGATCTGTAAATTGCATAGCCTGAGGATTGAATCTTTAACAATTGCAGTAACATACGGTAACCAGCAACAACCAACTCTATATCAGCAGCAAGAAGTAACCATCTTTGAAGAATAATGAACCAGCAGCAACTCCATCTTTAAGCAACAACAGATTCAGCAGCAACATGAATAGATTTGATAAGCCTTTACCAAGTAGCTATTCACTCTTGGGCTAGCTAGTCCTTTGGTGGAATCATGACATCACCCTGGTGAACTAGTAACCAGTCCAACACTCAGAACGTGAATCATTGGTGTGTTGAAAAACCCTAATGATTTTTGGTAAATCATCACAGCCTTAAACGGATTTAACATGTCTTTACCTGTAGCCGTTTGCTCAGGACTAGTCAATTCTTAGGTTGATTAGATCACCTTGGTGAATTGATTACCAAATATGGTTTTCCACTGCCTTTACCACAAGCCATATACATGTGGGCTAGTCAATTCTTTGGATTTCCAAAGGATAAGATCCATGGTGAATTGAAAACCATTTCAACTCTCAGTTGTGAAACATGGGTGAGTTGAATACCCAATAGTTTTTAGCAAACTATTACAGCTATCAACGGATTTGGTGTGTCTTTACCAAATACGTACCCTTTGGACTAGCCAACTCTTTGATGGAACAGTCAACATCATAGTGAGTTGATAACCATATGTGTGGTAATTAACCAACACCAATACCTGTATACAACAAAGAGTGCAACTATACAAATCCAAGTTAGTAAACATAGCAATTTTTTTTTTTACTAATAATAGAAATAAAAGAAATAACAAAAATAAATATACAAGAATACAGAATACCATGATCAAGTAGCTCTGTGTGCCCAAATCCTAGACTTAATCAATCGAATCAATTGTTCTGCATGAGTCCTATCATTCCCAATAGGATTTGGAGGAACAAGCAACTTATGCCTAAGCATCTTCTCCATAAGGCTCACTGACAAAGGATAATCAGTGTCTAAGAACATAGAGACAGCAACACCAGTTGTAGTTTCCACCACATGAACATTAGGAATAGGATAGAACTTCTAACAAAAGTTATTTATGACGAAAATTAGTAGCAAACATAGTTTTTAACTCGACCTCAAAGGCACCAACATTTTTCATGCCATGCTAACAAAAGTTGTGGTAACATCACAACTAATTAGGAACTTATTGATCAATAAAAGTTGTGGTAACATCACAACTTAGGAACTTATTGTCAATAAACTATTTTAAATGTGTGTCATGCTTAGTAAAGGTGTGATCATCACAATTTAGATATATAATGATGAAAATAAGTGTCGAAGCTTACATGTCAATAAACTATTTTAAATGTGTGTCATGCTTAGAAAAAGTGTGATACAATCACAACTTAGATATATAATGACGAAAATATGTGCCGAATATTACATATTAGTTTTATATCAAAATATAGGGATGTTACAATTTTAAGAATAAATACAAAATCTAAACTTTATAAATAACTACTAATATTTCATAAAAAGTTTAAATATAATGTTACAATCTTGAGAATAAATACAAAATATAAACTTTATAAATAACTACTAATATGTCATAAAAAGTTTAAATATAAAATTTACCGATCAACTAAAGCCATACTTACAAAAGTCTAATAACGAAAAAAATTACTTGACATTACACTATTACCAATTAGATAGAGCCCGTGTGCAATGCACGAGTCTGAATTACTCGTATTTTGTAAAGCCAAGTAGCCGCACTAGATTTTTGTATGTCCATATTCATTGCATTGATGCCAAACCTGTGGGGTCTCTTTCATATACCAAACATCATTTTTTTTACTAAATTTATAAACCCATGCCACAACCACTAACTAAAAGGGCCCTTAGATCCATGATACCGAAGATTTAATTAGATGAACAGTTATGTTCATGAAAGATGAGTGGGAAATAAGATGATGAGAACAAAATGTATAATGATGAAGAAGAAGGGATAAAGTGGGTCAGAGTATTTGATATTGTGAAGTGCCCTTGGAATGAGTTATATACCCACGTATCTCACCTCGATTAGATATGTCATTTCACATTCTTGTTTTCAACTTTCATTCCCACCTACCAAACAGTTGATTTCAGAATCCAATCATTCCCTGATTCAGAAACCCACATACCAAACGTACCTTTAATCAAACTGTTTTTTTCAATCTTTCTCAAAAATAGTTTCTCTCACGATAACATCATAGCCCCACATCTTTACCTTTTTCTCGCAATACCCTCATGTCTCAAGTTAATTGTCCTGCATAAAGTTTAAAGGCCTTTTTCATTTTTACTTTTGAAAAAAAAAAAAAAAAAAAAAAAAAATTCCAAATAAATTAGACACACATGACAACACCAATATCAACCCATCAATACCCAAACACCCCCAAATTTGAAAACCTAGATATTTTTCATTTCACCTTCCCGCCAAATCCAAATCACAAAAACAAAATCAATCAATCTCAATTCACACTCACAGCTCAAGCCTCAACCATCGCAATGGTACGCACTTTCAATCAATTTACACCGCTGACGTCATCTTCTGAACTTTTATATTGAATCTATTTGAACAACTAATTAATTGCATTTTTAGGTCAAAATTTGTTACACCGCTGTAATGATCTGTCGTTATTGTTGTGCTGACGTCATGTTTTTTTAGGTAGAGTTTGTGCTGACGTCATCTTAGATCGATTGAAGAGTTAATTCATTTTTAGGTTAAAATTTGTGCAAAATTCGTTACACAAGCAGTAATTTATCACTTTCACTCTTTTTTAGGTAGAATTTGTGCTGACGTCATCTTAAATTCAATTTACTTTTTGTGCCGACTCACTTTCGCAAATCGCAACTAGTATAGAAGTTGTTTAGGTTTTCGATACTTATTTCGTTGCGGTTTTTAGTTTTGAAAATGATACAGTGATAAGTTTTTTGTAGTTTCTGATATGTGTTGAAGCGGTTTTAGATTAACGTCGAATTAGTGGATTAGCTAGTTTTAGTGTTGCCGTCATGTTCTGAAGTAGTATATTGGGAATTTGTTAGAGAAGTGACTGCATTTTTAGGTTAGAATTTGTGCGACATAGTTACCTACACAATACTCTATCAGTTCTACTGTTTTACCGCTGTAAGTATCAATTCGTTATCGAGTACCTAGCTACTATTTGTGCAGATGTCATTTTCGGAAGTAGTTGCATTTTTTGGTCAAAATTTGTTAGTTACGCGCACAGTAATTTATTAGTTTCACTGTTTTACCACTGGTAATTATCGATTTGTTATCGAATATGTAGCTACTTTTTGTGCTTTCAGAAGTAGTGTATCGTACATTTGTTGATGAATTAACCTGTTAGTTTCAGAAGTAGTGTATCGTGATCTGATTTGTAGTTAATTTTATATGTATTCGAAACTTATTTTGTTGCGGTTTTAGTTTTGACAATGAGACAATGATAGTTTTTTGCAGTTTCTGATACGTTTACTGCGGTTTTAGATTAACGTCGAATTAGTGGATTAGCTGGTTCATGTTGCTATAGGTTTATGTTTTTGCGATTGTTGAATAGGTTTAAATTTGTGTGAAGTGAATATGTAGCTACTTTATGCGCTGATGTTATTTTCGGAAGTAGTGTATTGTGAATTTGCTGATGAAGTAACCTGTTTGTTATATAATTCCATGTTGATTCTTATTGTCCTGACGTGTATATATATTGTAAATGTATTGTTAAGCTAACAGAGTAGTGGAAAGTTGTTTAGTTTTTCCAATAGGCATTTCGTTGCTGTAGTTTCGTAACTAGACAGTGAGACTGCGAGACAACAACAGCTTTTTTTCAGTTTCTGATATGTGTTGATGCGATTTTAGCTTAACGCTAAATCAGTGGATTTACTGGTTCGGTTTGTGCCCTAGTCTGGTTTAGTTGGTAACTTGTAGAAGTTCATTTTGTAAGTAATTTGGTGTAATGTCCAATGTCGATTTGGAGTCGTCTTATTTTTCTGTGATTTCCTTTTTGTAATTGTGAATATGATGAAACTAGTGGTATGTGTCGAAACTTTAAAGAGCTAATAATGAGATTGTTGATTAGCAAGTCCAAGAAGGAGTATGGAGTAGAATGAATGCTGTGTTTTGCTACTCTGGCGTATCTCCTTAGCATGAACTTTTTTATATTCTTTGAAGTTTTGCTAGACTGTAAGTTATGCTATACGTAGTAAGATGGCTTAGTTTCATAAAGCAAACCACCAACAGTATCCGGAAGGGGTTTGGTTTCGTAACCAGACAGTGAGACAATGATAGTTAATTCAGTTTATGGTATTTGTTAATGCGGTGTTAATCTAATGTCTAATTAGTACATTAACTGGTCAATGTTATGCACTAGTTGTCTAGTTCATTATGTGTGTTGTTGAGTTTGCGTGTTTGTGTATTGTTGAGTCGATTTTTTATGTGTGCGTGACTATGATGAAACTATTCGATTTTTTATGTGTCGATGTATGATTGTTAACTAGTAAGTGTGATGGCAATCGGTAGCGTGAAAATGAAGTTTTTGTAGGCTGTGAAATGTGCTGCTGTAAAATGGTTTAGTATCGCAGACCAAAGCACCTAGGCCTTGTTGAATACAGTAGCATCAGTTTCTTAGATTTGTAGTAATTGTTTGCGTTTGTAAGTTACATATTTCATTTGTGGATCTGGATATTACAATGACAATGCCAGCTCTGCTGCTGCTGATGACAGCTATTGAGTATTGATTTTTTATGTTCTGTAAAATTTGATTAATTATAAATGAGCTTGAGTATTGTTTTTAGTTTATCGTTCGTAACTTAATTCATTTTTATGTTGATGTAGTCTAAAAAAAGAGGTTTGTCACTGGAAGAGAAGCGGGAGAAGATGCTTGAGATCTTCTATGACTCTCAAGACTTTTACCTGGTGAGTATAGGATATCATATACAATTCATAGTTGTATACTATTACTATCATTATCTGCTTAATCTATGTTCCCGATTTGCTTATCAATATATCTTTTGTATGCTATAGATTTCTTTGTTGGAAAACTTAATTCATAAGTATTTCCTTTGTTTGGTTCAGTAGTATCACTGTTAGCCAAAAGTTGTTGTGATTTCATATTGACCATTATAAATTTCCTAACTTGGAATAACAAAAGCAAACTCGCTAGCCTAATACATGATGCACATTTTAGCATATAACCAGAATAATAGTTTGCATTATAGAGTTTTCTGATTGTCTTTAGAGAGTCATTTAAAGAGAGATTGTTCTATTATAGGTTCGGATTTCACTGATATACTTTTATGTGATCGAGTGCTTCATTCAGTTCTATTTGTATGCATGTAAACACTTTTGGTGGCGTTCTGTTATGTTTGAAACTTATGCTAATGCATCCGCACTGTGTACAAATGTCAGCTGAAGGAACTTGAAAAGTTGGGACCGAGGAAAGGCGTCATTAGTCAATCTGTCAAAGACGTTGTCCAAAGTCTAGTGGATGATGACCTGGTCTCAAAGGACAAGATAGGAACCTCGGTAAGAAAGGCCTCTGGAGGCGGTACTAATTAGCAACATATTTATTTTGAGACATCAGAATCTGTGTTTCTGCTTCTTACTCCAAGTAAATAAAGTAATAGCTCTTAAACGACAAACCTTTATTAATCTATTAACATTTCAGGTATACTTTTGGAGTCTTCCTAGTTGTGCTGGAAATCAGGTACATTAAGCTTTCACTTCAATGTTTAGTCAAATTATTAATAATTTCTGTCTCCATACCATAAAACTATCTTGTTGAATCATTATGGTTGATATTTGTCTTGCTTCTTCGTGCCTTTTTGTTTAACAGCTAAGAAACGTGACTAAGAAACTTGAGTCAGAGCTTCAAAGCAGCAAGAAACGGCATGTAGAGCTTGTGGAGCAATGTGAGTCCCTGAAGAAAGGTCGTGAGGATTCGGTAAGTTGGTGACTTAACTTTTACTATTCTAAATATGATTTTGAAAGCAATCTATGGGTATTTCTGTGACTAATACTTTCTAACATCATCCATGACCAGGATGCGCGAGAAGAGGCTTTGTTTGAGCTCAAAGCCATTGAACAAAAGTATCACAGCCTGAAAGTATGGTCACATTTTGTTTATTTTTTATTAATCGTTAGATAACTTAAAAAATACTGTATACCATAACAGTTTATAATCAAAATTTCAGGCAGAATTGGGACAATTTGCAGACAATGATCCAGCTACATTTGAAGCAATGAGTAATTAATAACTACCTTATTTCCTTCATTTATATTGTTTCTTAATCATTTAGAAGACCTTTATATGAAATTAAATTCCGTATATTAACTAAACATGCTGAAATGTTAATCATTGATTTCAGAGGAAGCTACTAAAGTTGCCCATGATGCCGCTAACAGATGGACAGGTTTGACCTCCTTGCTTCTGCACATAAAGTTCTAGTTTCACCTCAGCTATTCACTTATTCCTAAGTCCTAACATTGCCATACGAATATTCTGCAGACAATATCTTCACAATGCGTCAGTGGTGCTCAAAGAATTTCCCTCAGGCCAAAGAACAGCTTGAACACTTGTACAATGAGGTATATTATAGTTTCCCTGAACCATCTAGGAACGCAAGTAATATACTACCTCACAAATCATTTGATATCACTGCTATTCGTACATACTACCTTATAATTATGAATAACTAATAGATGTCCATAAAGCGGGTAAACGAGCAGATCAGGTGTGTTTTGGGTTAGGTGACGGTGGTAGGGGTTATAATGGGTAGGCTGGTTTGACCCGTCACACTTTTTTGTGCAATTTTTGAAACCTTTTATAAAGAATTACTGTTTTTAAATATGATTACAACATTATATCAACTTAATAACTATTTATATTATATGAATTAAATGATTAGGCAGTTTTATGCATTGAAAATACAATTTGGGTGTCGATTGGACCAACCTGTTGACCCGTTTTCTTTTGAGTTTTGTATACGTTCAGCCCGTTAAAGATAAAAAAATGGTATTTGGCGGAACCATCTCAAGTCCGTGTACCTTTTTGGTACCGAGCCCCCCACCCAACAAGGAAGGCATATCCCGGTAAATTACCTAGGCAACACTGGCTGACCAAGTTGGAGTCCGGATTCGAACCCCCGCCTTTAAGCTTTGACTTGGTCAACTGCGCGCTTTTGCGGTAGTTGGTGGCCAACTGCCCTAAGGCAGCTGGTTTCAGCCCGTTAAAGATAAGTCATAAGTATTCACCAAAGTCACCAGTTCATAAGTATAAGGGTCAGAATTGCCACCTATAGTTTTGTGTCCCCTCGTTAGAAAAAAAATCCCAAGAGGAACTTCATTGCTATCATTTTTTGCTGCAATCCTGATGCTTACTAAAACTACTCAACTTATCTATATAATTGCGAATTAGAAATAAACAATAAATTACGGAGTATAATTTGTGAAAATGTATGCTGTCTAACCAGGTACTGGCTTCACGTGTGATTTTCAGGTAGGGATAACAGAGGATCTCGACTATTTGGAGTAACCAGCAGTAACACCTATCAAGCAAATCAATGAATAGATACTAGAAGTGCATGGTAGGTATCAGTCGTATCACAGTAGGTATCAGCCGTATCACAGTTACTTCAGTTGTCTTATATCATTCCTTAAGTCTTTTAACATAACTGGTACAAAAAGTTGTCATTACAATGAAACATTGTATGTGCACAGTTTTATTCTCGTGTGTTAGTGTCATCTTAGATATCAGAAATGTAGATTCCAGGTTATAAAATCAAGTGGCGATAACAGTATAACACTTCCGGCCTCCTTTTGTCAGTTTAGCACTACATGTGTCTATCCTAGGAGGTCAATTATACCATCAACAAGGCATTACTAGCCTAACCCCCCAAAGTTTATACAAATACGATTGCCTAATCACTGGACCGTTTTAAGGGGGACACTTTGTATCTCAAATATGAATGTATGATGATATATCTCCATAGGTATATGTGGCGTGCAACTTGTATGCCCATGACACTCCATGTTACCATACCACATGTCCAAAAATGGAAACACCCCACATGACAGTGACCAAACAACCCCTTCTATCTTTGTATGTACACCACTACACCTTTGTACCCCCACATCACCCATAAAAGCATACCCAAATTGCCCTCCAGTAATCTTTAGTTGATTCTATTTGGCAAAAGTTTCAAGTAACATCTTTTAAGTGGAATAATGCTTGCAAACCTAACGTTAGGTCTTTGCCTTCTACCAAAATCTATAAGCTAGTAAAATACCAGTTGATAGAAATAGTTAGTTAAGCATCCTAAATGCTGTTTAAGAAGCAATATTTAAGAAAGAATAACATGTACATGTGCATATATAATTATGGTATTCAGCTCTAATCATTTTTATTGGTGAATGGGTGCATATAGTGGTCTAGGTTCCTTTATTGTTAGGCAATAACCATTGTTTGGTATGAGAAAAAGACATACACCATCTAATGGGGTACTGTCTCAATTCCATACAATCAGGCTGAGTTAAAATGAGGATAGACAGGCCGAAATGAACTGATCAACTTAAAATATATTTTAACTGTGATGGTCTGTTTTACAGCTTCCTCTGTTGTCTTATATATCAAAGAGATACTCGATTTAATTTCCTTTGGTTTTATTGATCTTGCCAATAGTTTATAAAGGAGAGATTTGTTTCATTTGAGTGTGTCCATTAGTGAACTTGGAGGCTATTGCCTTTGTACAGAATTTTTCGTAACTTGTAAAATGAAATTAAACGTATATCTTAGTTATGGAAAGGGTTTGGGGTTATCCATACCCCCCCTAAAGTTATAAATTTACCTATGAAGTTCGAGATAGTCCTACATATCATCCAGTTCTATTGTACACATTCACTGATTGGCGTGAGTAGCTTGATATATCAAAACGTATTGGCGTTTCCCCAAATTATTATGGACCATTTTGGCTTTAATTAAACTGCCATTTTGATAGAGAACCTTTACATATACAGATATACTTCTTCATTCACATAACATGTGTCAAGGTGGCACCGAAACCTATCTAATCGAAAGTGGGGTCTAGTTTAAAAATGGAAAATGGGGTTCAGCCGTTCAGGGCCTTTGGCCATTGGTGTTTGTCTTTGATGTTCCGAGTCTTTGCTGGTCAAAATGTGTATTAAAGATGGGTTTAGGGCCTTGAAATAGTTGAATGCGATGATTTTGCGGTCTAACGGAGTGTGTTTGGCGCGAAGCGTTTAGGAGCTATGAGCGATGTGTTTTTTAATGGTCGTTTGGCAAGCAACAAGTAGCTTTATTTAATTTTTTTCAAAATGTTCATTTTTCAACGCTACATGAAATAGCATTTAAGTGTGTTGAACATTTAGGAGTTGTTTTACACATTATCGTTAAAAAAATAAATACAACTATTGCTCGCATATACTGTTTACAGCTAATGCTCACATCTACAAGTTACTTTTACTGCCATTTTTTTTTGCCAAAATACACCCTAAAGTTAACCAACGAAAACGATTCTTGTGCCAATTGTTGCACATGCAAAAATGATTGAACAATAATACGAAGCCAATGATTTTGCCTGATCTAATATTTTAAAACTATTATAAGGTATCAATAGATTCCCAATGACACCATCCAAATCACAATTTGAGTATAATCATTTTCAAATTTGCGTTTCACATTTTTAAGGAATCAACGAACAGCAATACATTTTTTAACTATTGCTTGGAAAACCATCTAATAAACCTCGTCATACTTTATGGAACCCGTCTAGTTGCGAGGTTTGGGATTTTCCACAAGTTCAAACCTTGTCACACACTCACACTTTATAGAATCTAAGGATATAGTCTATTCGTGTGGTGAGGGTTTGAGAATCTTCACAAGTTCAAACGTTACCAACATGGTCTGCACCATCTTTATTATTTGGGGATTGATTTGCACACCAAACTTTTTGATAAAAATACCATTTTGTACAAGCTGTATAGCACACCGTATAACACTGTAATGCACAGTGTGTGGTAAAAGAATAAAAAAATATGATGTGCAAATCAACCCCTTGTTATTTTTATGGTTTGTTGGTGGGGGGTATATTATTGGTTATTTGTATAAAGTGAGTATTTTTATATTTTTTATTTGATGGTACCTATAGAAGGTAAAAGATGGTGATAGTGGTGGTGTGTTGAGTGGTAATACTGATATTAATGTGAAAATGATGATAGTAGTGACCATAAAAACTAGTCATATAATTCTTTTGTAAGTTTTGTTATTACCTTTTCATAACCTTTTTCATTTTTATAGTGCATATTTGTTGAAATAAAAAGTGCAATGTACAGTTGTATACATTAAAACAGCTTAATATATAATGATTGGACAATAAAATTATTTGAAATTCAAAAAGATGTCTAGAAGACAAATTGGACAACGGTTAAAGCCCCATGTGCCAGAGAACATTTCTCTGTTCCCAACTAAACTAAACCCTACCTGCAACCCACTACAATTCATTTCCCACCGTCCACGTGTCCTCATCAACGGCTATTATCCATTAACCGTTTAATTAAATTTCTTCTAATCATTTTCATCAACGGTAATCCAAATACGCCGTTTCTTTTCAACAAAAGATCAATTTCAAACTAAAAATAAAAATCAACCTAGAAAAGTCTTTAAAACTGTTAACATTTTTGTATATTTCCTTCAAGAAAAAAATGGCATCTCATTTTCTCTTATTTGGGGGGGAGTGCGAGTGAGATTACTTTTCTTGTTGGACATATATTCCATCCGTTTCAAAATTATTGTTATGTAAATTAAATTATTATAAATCACAACCACTCAAATAGACTATTCCTTCAATAAGTTCTTTAGTTTTTACTTTAAAAGAAAAGTGGGCAATTATTTTGAGATATCCCGAAAAAGAAATATGGACTATAATTTTAAGACGGAAGGAGTAATTTTATCCAAAGTGGGTTGTGCATATGAAAAACTATACGATTACTGGCGCATAGCGACGATAATTTTTAACATAAAATAATTATAGTAGTGATATTGTGATTAATTGTTTCGTGTAATGTTTACTTTTAATACATATAGCGGCACATAATGTTGAAAGATCAAAACCCCTATGGATTTCTATCTTGGCTATAATCTTTTTCAACAATGACATCAACTTTAACTCGCACCTATTTTATTTTATTTTTATTTTTTATTTATTTATTTATTTTTTTGAAAAACAAGTTGCGAAAAGGTTGTAAAACATTAAACTTTAAAATTCAAATAAAAGTCAAATTGGCTTTATGAAAATGTCGCAACATAGGGGGAAATATAATGATAGTCATTAATATAAAGTATATTTTAAGTACAAGGGGTAGATTAGTTTTTTTTTTCTAATTTTTATTTTAAGAGTTTTTAAATAAAACATTTTACTTTAAGGTAGTATAGATACCGAAATTTTATATATGAATGTGCAACTGTGCACACGATTACACTTAACAAATCTAATACTTTCGAACCAAATGTATAATACCATCATGATATTGATATCACTAATACTTTCGAATTAGTTTTGTCTTAACGATACGAGGAAACAAAATCGAATATAGAGCTTTGAAACCCATACATCAAATAGTTTTATTTAGCGATATAACAATTTGAAATGATTGTACAAATACCGGGTCAAACATGTTTCTTTGTATAGGCTAGCAAAGATACATTTCGGGTCTCAAATGTGACCACCAAAACCATATAATCCAAAAGGTTTCATGTTCGTAGACCGCTTGGTGTATATAATTATACGACGCTACAACAATCACATTAATCATCGTGAACCAATCAACAATTGCTAGATTTTCATCTCGATTTATACATACTCTTATCCTAAATCACATCCACATCATCTTAAGAACAAAAATCAACACCATAAACATTTTCATTATCCAAAATTCATTTTTATCAAAACTAACATAAATAAACCCAAAACTATTATTTTTGTAAACAAA
>JARVZY010009763.1:0-22249 GCA_030686995.1 Artemisia argyi
GTTTATGAGAAAGTGGCACTGAGGACAGTAGCCAGATGATGTAGGAATGATATTGCTACTGTTATTTTGGTATTGACAAACAGATATAATATTCACAATAATCAGATACCAGATATATGCACAAATTGACAATTAAGATCACGTATCGGACTGGAAAAGTGGGTTTTTGGTAATTATGAAACTACAGGGGGTGTTTTTGACACTTTTTCAAAACTTAAAATTAAAAATGAAAAATAAATTATAAAAGTGATTAAAATAATATTAAACTATTATTTAATTAATTAAACTACTTAAATTGTAAATTAAAATCTAATTTAATTAAACTAAAAATGACAAATGATTTAAATTATACTAAAAATTTATGAAAATATTTTATAAACCTAAATTAGAACTTGAAGAAAGTATAAAAAATTAAAAATAATATTTTTTGTCTTTTTGTGGTTTTGTAATTAATTAAAAACTATTTAACTTAATTAAACTAATTAAACTACTTTTAATTTATATTAATACTAAATTAACTTGAAAAATTACAAGAAAATTTATGAAATTACTTAACCATTACAGGAATCCTAAAAAATTATAAAAACTCTAAAAATTATATTGTAAGATTAATCTACTAATTAATTACCTTTTAATTAACTTAAGTCTATTTTAAACAAATAAAATAAGAAAACTAGAAAATGAACAGTAGAATCTTAAAATTTATTTTCTAAAAACTTATTATACTATATTAGAACTAGAAAAATTATAAAAACTAGATTTAACCTTATAAAAACTAATTAAGCTATTTAATATTTGATATTAATTAATAATAAAGAAAATTAAAATTAAATCTAATAAGCACTAAATGACAAATTAAAAATCTGAAAAATTTATTAAAATTACTTTAATATATGAGGTATTTAATAAAAATATAAAAATACTAGTTACTTAATTAAAATCTAAAAATGAAAATTAAACTTAACTTGAATTAAATAGAAACTATCACTTATTTTAAAACTAATTTTTTTTTGGATTTTTCTTTTACAGGACTACTAAACACCTTAAAATGATAAACTTTTATGAAAACACTTGTTGAAATAGCTTATAAATAAGCTATGACACCCCCTTGTTCTAAACAGTTGACTTTGGTTGACTGTTTGGTCAATTAAGGTCAAATGGCCTTGGGTGGGGTCCACAGTGATGAAATCAGTTACAACTAAGTTTAACAAACTCAGATAAGCTAGAAATAACAAACAATAAGCACAAATAAGCTGAGTAAAAGGAAATAAGCACTTTGTCAATGTTTAAACTTAACACAGACTTGGGACAGATTTTAAAGCTTAAACTAAGTGGGGTCCACAGTGACTTAGGTCAAACAAATGGTCAACCTAAACTCTCTGGTAGGAGGGGGGTTGGGAAATCCTATTTAGGAGGTGTGGGGCCTACTGGGTTGGTCACAAAACACCACCAAAGTGGTGGTGTTGAGGTGGTGACTGGGTGAGCAGGGCACAAGCTTGCCCTGCAGTTGTCTTTGAGGTTGAATGGGACTTAGAATAAATTTTCTAATTATGAAATGAAAACATATTCTCAAACTTGAGTTGGTAAAGAACTAAAACTACAATTTTCACAATACCAATTAAATCACAAAATTCAGAAATCCTTGAGTAAGTTTGGTGAAAACTGGGAATGGGTAACTTTGACTTTTTAAGAAATTTTGAACTAGTTGACTTTTATGGATTTCTAAGCTATATTACTGATTGATTTAAGTTAGTTAAGCTATACTAGGACTAAATTAAGCTAGAACTATTCAATATAAGCTAAGGTGAGGGTTCTTGGACACCAACTGTGTAACAGTTGGTTATAACCTAATGGTGTGAGTGATTTTGACTTTTACCTTGTATATTACCTAAAGAGATGGACTGACTGAGCTTATATGACCCTATGTTACTATTATGAAACACAAATTTACCCTAAAACTCAGTTAAGCTCACTGAGCAAACCTGAGCCAAACACCCCTTATTCCAACTGTTTTAAAGATTTTCAAAGCAGATTAATGTCCTAAGCCTCTAATCTGATCTCATACCCTTAAAACATCATCATAATGGGTCTTTTAAACACAATTAAACAATAATAACAACACAAGAACACTTAATCAAAGATTATCTTATATGACTGTTTTTTCAAGAAAACTTAACAACTCAAGAAAACAATAAACAAGCTATTAATATTAACCTATAACAACATCTAACAACATATAATAAGCAAGAAACAACAAGTATTACAGCTATTAAGATAGTAAACAGTAATATGCTATAAATTGAGAGAAATTGCTTACAATATTGAGTTTATGCCACACTGAGAACCAAGAACTTAGTACCACACCTAAATGCTCTCCATAGAGCTCTAATTACCAAAGCCATCCAAAATTAACTTTGCTCCCAGCTTTGCTCACCAAGAACACTTAACTTTGACTTTCTTTGACCTTTTTTTGTATTTTGAATTTTTTATTTCTAAACTGATTTAAGTTATTACTAATAGCTTAAATAAGCTTATAAGGGAGCTTATATGTTCTAGGAGTCCATTACAAACTACTTAAAACAACAATTGATATAATGCAAGATATAGAAAACAAATTAAAACTGCATAACTTGAATTAATAATAGAAACTTGAATTTTTATAACTGAACTGAGTTTAATACAACAAAATAAAGAGGTTACCACTGCTTAATAGCTTGGGTGTACCTAAAATTGAAATTGACAATTATACGACATAAGATAAAACTAAATTAACTAACTACTCTTCCTCTTGCATCCATCTTCTATTTATAGCCCTCAATTAGGGTTCACCACTGCATTTCAATCATTTCCCACCTTTTTGTTCAATCTTTGGTCCACTCATGATGCTCCACGTAATTTGGCGGGAAAATCTGCTTTTGCATCTTTGGTCTGATACACGCAAAGGAGGGGGGTAGCATTAATTGTGGGGGGTCATGGGTAGGTATAGGGAGGTGGGAGCATTTATTGTGGGGGGTAGTAGCTTGTGATTGGAGGAGAGGGGAGGTCGACTGCAAGTGGTGGTGTGTGTGTGTGAGTCTGAGAGGGAAGAGGAGAAGGGAGAGGGTTGTTTGACTGGGAGGTTTGACCTGGGGGTGGGCTGGTTTGTAACTGGGCTTAGGATTAGGATTGGGCCTGGAGTGGACTTAGGTTTAGTTTATATTTGGTCCAGTTTGGTTTTTTAGCTTAAATAACAAAAGGACCAAATTTGTAATAAATGCAAACTTGAGGGACTGGTTTTGTAACTTTCCCAAAATTATCATAGGGACCAATCTTGACAAGGATGCATAGTACATGGGTATTTTTAATGTTTTTTCAATTTTTAAATACCCGGGGACCTTTTCTGTAAATTCACCAATCTCCAGGGACCATTCTTGTAATTTTCTGAATTTGTGAAGGGTTAAACCTGTAAATATCAAATGTTAACACAAAGGACCAATTTTGTCATTTATAAATAGTATAAGGTTTATTTTGAATATTTTCTTATTTTTTTAAACCTTAGGGACTAATTTTGACACTTTTCCAAAGTTGAGGGACCATAGTTGTAATTTTATGATTTTTAACTTCAAAGGACTTTTCCTAACAACTTATGAATCCCAAGGACCTTTTATGATATTTTTACAAGTTTTGAGTGATCAGGGACTAGTTTTGCCAATTTATGAAACTTGAGGGACTGAAACTGCCAATTATGCAAACTTTGTACGTTTTTCATTTGTTTTTGCATATTTTGTGTTTGAAACATATAAAACACACCTCTAAGATATTTTAAGCATTTTGATACATATTCGGGTGTTTTTGTATGTTTTGGCAGCTCAGATTGGTATAAAATGATGAGTATTTACACACTCATCAGGGGTCATATTGGTGAAGTTGGAACAAAATTTGAAATTACATTGTTGAAGTCATTGAATAAAAAAGTAACAGTTTTAAGTCTGTACAAATTTAAAAATATTTGGCTATTTTGTAACTTTTACCCTTATAAGAATGTCAATGATATGATGTGCGTACAGTTAAGGCACCTTTCACATCATTGGAAATAAAAATAGATTAAGGGCGTGCTTGGAAGAAGGTTTTGGGGGTGAGAAATGGGTAAGGTAATTAAAAAAGGTGTTTAGTTGACCACACCCTAAAAATATATAATGTTGTAGTAACGGGTCAAAGTCAGGCGCAATGAAATGTGCCGCCTGTCAAGGTTCTGGAATGAAGAGAGAGATCCTCACCTCCTACTCACCGGCCCTTACATGGTGAGAATTAATATTATGTGAAATTGTTTCATTTGTATTTTTGCATTACATTTAGAGTCGTAATGTACGTTATTAATGACTCTATGGTGTCTAACTTATAATATATTTATTATGTTGCCTAACTGAAGTTATAAATATTGCAGTAACGGGTCAAAGTCAGACGCTTCAATGAAATGTGCCGGCTGTCAAGGTTCTTGAATGAAGGTGTCAATCTGGCATCTTGACACATCTATGATTTAGCAAATGCAATATTCATGTAAATAAGTTTGTTAACATGAAGGTTGTCAAGCTTTATATTTTCTCTCATATTCGATAAACGTATATTTCTTTTCGTTCTTATTCCATTCAATATATGATTTACTATGTTTACATTTTTTTTGGTTAACTTACCTTTTTCAACAAAAATCACAAGTCATGCCCGCCCATTTGGCGGGCTTCAAAAGCTAGTATATATATATATATATATATATATATATATATATATATATATATATATATATATGTATATATATATATATGTATATATATATATATGTATATATATATATATGTATATATATATATATGTATATATATATATATATGTATATATATATATATATATATATATATGTATATATATATATATGTATATATATATATGTATATATATATATATATATATGTATATATATATATATATATGTATATATATATATATATATATATATATATATATATATATATATATATATATATATATATATATATATATATATATTATGTGCATAGATGATTATGGATACACATACACTGACGAAGATGATGAGTATGCCAGGGGATTATTACACAATCATAACATAGGTGACGATGACGTGCAGGATAAAATGGTTGATATTAATGGTAAAGTCAACGGTAAAGATATTTGTGTTAACTATATCGATGACGAAGCTTGGGAAGTCGATTCTGATGCGTATACTAAAAGTTTTGCATCGGAAACCGATGATTTAGTAAGCTTTATTAATGACGGATCTACCAATTATGAATCAACTGATAACAGCAGTGGTGATGACGATTTTTGATAAACAACATAGTGATTACATAAGTCTTATATTTTCTAATTTATTTATTTTTAGAACTTACAGTATTTGTTTTTTATATAAGAATATCTATCTTTATTTATGTTTGAATAATATGAAGCTTTAGATTCTCATGAATTTTTATTATGTTTATGTTAAAAAGTCGCGTTAACTGATAAGTAAACCATGTGAAACGATTTGGATTATGTTTCCATATCATATAAATTTGATTTTGTTGTTGGTGATGTTGCACATATTATACGACATTTAACAATTTCGGGTTTTAACATTACGTATTGTAAAATATGATTGTACCTTGACTCCATTATTGTTTGTTGTAAAGTTACACCAGTGTTTACTAACCACCAAATATGCCATTAAGACATTTGCCCGGGGAAATATTATGCTTTTACGTATTAATTCCCATTGCCTAATCATGTCCAGCAAGCTAGGTTTGACATATCTATGCATATGGATATTGTTTAAAGAAAATAAATACAAAACAAATGCTAACGAAAAAAAAACTATTATCTATAATAATCCATTTGTTTATTAACATCGTTTGTCTTCTCTTGGTACCCGGACATTTTTTCCCTTCGTTGATGAATTGCCTCTCTACATTCCAATATTGTCTCCTCATCCTTAACGATCTCTACTTCCATCACTTATATCTGTTTTGCTATTATTATTAATAAAAGCCAAGGACAAACTTTAACAAATGTAGGTTTGTTTTTACAACGACCGGTATTCGCATGGGCAAATATGTGTAGCCATTTCATGAGTCAAAAGCAAAAAAAGGATTGAAGGTTTTATGTTGTAGTGAATATGGAACAAAGAGGCCTTACTTAGAGTATAATAGATCAAAAAAGGACTTTTATGTTTTAGCGTGTTTGAAGGAAATGTGTATATCAATCTTTTTTAATGTATAAACAAATATAAAAATAAAACAAATATTATGATTAGCATTTTTATTAATATTATGTTTTTTAAATGAAAATACGAAAAAACAATTTTTTTTTTTTAAAAAAAGAATCAAATTCATTCATAAGTCGGACTCTTTTAAGTATAAAACATGCAAACCAAAATCAGACGTCCAAGTCAATCAATCATCTAGCGATTCTCAAAGTCTTTTCCTTCCAAAATTGAAGAACCAAATCGCGATCATAAAAAAAACCAAAGGTAATCTCAGTCATTGATTTGTTATAATTATGTATATATTACCATTGCAATATATCTACCAATTTTTAGTTTTGCTTACTTTGAATTAGGCAAAAGTTCCTCTGTTGTTAGCCAAACAATTATAATCATGTCTAGGTGTTCTATGATATAGACGATAATAATATGCCAATGACCTATGACAATAACTACCTCTTTGAAGTTGCAAACCCCCTCCTCCCCCCCCCCCCCCACCCCCCCCATTATTTGTGATTTGGCTTACCTGACTGTATACCAATGTTTTTGACAAGGTATTGTGATTATAGGGTATTCAAACCAGTTGTTTGCATTCCATGATAGTGTTTATAGTTGGAAAATCATTAAGAAAAGCAAGAGCTTAATTATTAAGACTGCAACATATTGTCCGATTTATGATATTATTTTCTTTAGAGCATGAAAAAGTAACCCATAGTTTTAAATAATATCCGTTTTGACAACTCTATTGATATCATGTTTATTTTACATGGAATAAACCTTCTCACAGCATCTTGGATGTGAAAATGTTATTGCTTCGAAACAGCTTGTGATACAAGTTAATAAAACAAATTTGAAAATGTTTAGATACACTTGCTCTGTTTCAACGGTCTTGATTAGCAATTACACATGTTCTTAACATAGTTAACTCTAAAATAATTATACCATTAATTAGTTAAACATACATTCAGTTTAATGAATTGGTTATAGTCATGTTTAAGTTTCATATGGCAATGTTTAATTTATGTTATCGTAAATTTATAAAGAATTGTTTTATTCATATTTAATGAAAATATTTACAAAATAAAAATTTTAAAAATCGTTACATTCTTAACAAATTTCAAACAGGATGGCTCAACAATTCCTGTTCGAGTATATGAGAGACGAAGAAGAAACTGAGGAGGTAAGAATTATGTTAACGTACATGTGTTGCATTCAATTTTATCAAAACTTATACCATATTAAAAAAAAAAAAAGGAAACTGAGGTATGCATTACAAATTTCAAACCAGATTTTGCCAGACTTTTTTACAGACTACTTCAAGGAACAGAGCGACATGCTTTATCTGAATGGTACTGACATGTACCATTATAAAACAAAGCTTCAAAACAAAAACAACAATTGGGTGCTCTGTGATAGTGAGTGGTTTGCATTTGTGGCATCAAATATTCCTTCAAGCACCGCAACAATGCATTTTGTGAGGATACGAAAGGATGACTACTATGTCATGGTCTATGACAATACTGGGTCAGAATGCGGTGGATATGATAGGCGTACAATAGGACCCAAAATGACCAGGTGTTTAGCTACTTATGCTCCGGGAATCACGGTAAACAACAATTTAAGTCGTAATTAAAACCTCCATAGCATCTATTATATCATTAATATCAAGAAGGAAAAAATGTAGTTGCAAAAAAAATTAACGATTTTATTACATTGACAAATATCATTATATAACCATGTCCGTGCAGTTGCTACCCGGGGATTTCGTACAAGATATTTGGCAAAACAACTATACACTCATCTATGTGGGTTATGGATGGGACGATTTTGTTGTTACAGCAGGGATACAGTGGGGCCGGCAGCTTGTGTTTACAAATACGGAAAGGTATACATTATCTGTCGTGGTAATAGGAGGCTACGATGGCCTTGGACTCAGCAAGGAGGACATACGAACAACGTTGCTAAAAAGGCCACCCAGACCAAGCCTTTACCGTTATCGCAATGGTGAATTAAAAATAAAATTTAAATATCTAAATTTAATTTTATAACGAGTATTCTAATTATAAATATATATTGCCCAGTTATGTATAACCTTAATAAAATATGACTACAGATCCAAGGATGCATCATATCTGTACATGGTACCATCACAGTTCTCATGTTGATGAACATAGAGTGGTCTACACTAAGTTCAAACCAGATGTTCGGTATCACTATCCATTGGTAAGATATTCAACCTAAATGAGCCAGCCAAATGATTACATTTATATAATTATCGTTTAATGCTTGTCCTTCAATGTGATCCAATTAACAGATCATCAAATCGGATATATGGGATGACTTAAATATGGAGAAGTATAAAGAAGGACAGATTACCCACATGAAGTGGGTATACTCAGTCAACCTGAAAGTCATTTTGTGTAAAACCCACATTTCCATAATACGTTTGAATTACTAAAATGCCCTCCAATTTGAAATTTTGAAGAAGTGTGTACGTTTACCAAACAAGCCCTAAATCAAAAACGGTTATGGTACAATCACAAATGTGAACAGGTAACTTCAAGTAAATAATATTTGAGCTACTACAACATCATATAAACTCAAGAATGTGAAATTTGGATTAAAACATAAGTGGTGCACGATACGTGACCTATAAGTGTCCAAAAACATTAAAACTTGTACACAACCTTAGAAATAAATTACTATGACTATCCTAAGTTTTTATTTAGAAGAAATTAAATACCTAACTTATTTTAAATATTTGTTTACCTAAGAAATTAATATAAATATAATTTCTAAGTTTCCTAAATTACAAAATCGATTACAATTAATATGTAAAATCACAAAATCGGCTATGATTGCCATTCTTCCCCCAATCACGAATTAATTGATGACTTTCCTTCCAAAAACTATCCTATATTCATCCATAATCCGAAATTCCCATAACAAAATTTCTAAACACCTAAAACAAACCCTAAACGCCTCCTAAAATCAAAATCGGCTGAATAATAATTTCTGGAAATCCTTGGGTATTTTTCTTAATCTTCTTTTGAAGTAAGGAGGCTGGGAAAAATAGTGTTTGAGGTGGTTGAAGCGTGATTTGATTGTCTGGAGTTTTCTTTGTCAATTTATTCAACCAGGCATAATAAATCGTGCTGCTCTTTTCCTTTGTTAATTATCTATCAAGGTAATTTTGTTACATCCTATAATCTTTATTTAACGTGTGAAAATTGTTCATGCAGACTAAAAAAAATTATTTGGGTCAAAAACCTAATTAAAACCCTAAAAAGGGAAATAAATTGCATTCGGCTGGAAATGAATTTTGTGAGCATCAAACATATTTTCTACAGGTCCTACATTGATTATATAACACTAATAAAATGGATTCTATGATTTTCGAACTCAAAAACATGTTTTGTGAATTTATTTTGATAATCGGGTTTTAATAGAAAACGAAAATAAAATATAATAAATAAGAAAAGGGGGTACGAATTTATGGTTAGGTATTTTATTTTTTTTGTGATGTTTACCTATTGTATTGTAGTGATTGATTGATTGGGCCTGGGGAAAATACTGAATTCCACATACATTACATCTTACATCTTACACTTAACTTTAATACTTAACCTTTGACAACCTTTGACTATCCATTGACACCATATGTAAACTATCTTCGTATTTCTTTGTTTATCATATCTCTTTTGTATTGTATTGTTATTCGATTGATATATGTTCACTGAGCTTTGTAAGCTCAGCCGCATTTCTTTTCCTGCGGCAGGTTTAGTAGGAAGCTGAGTTATGGACGAAGGTTTTGCTTTTGGGCTTAGAAGACTTCACCCTGTTAGATACTTGCTAGACTTAGAGATGATTAGAAGCATCTATATTGGGCTTAGATTATTGTTTCCCTTTTGTACCTTGTATTTTGATTAGTTTTCTTTTGTTATCTTGTAAGTTTTGAATTAGTATTGTATCTCCGTTTCACTTGTGTTCTGAATTGACTCTATAATGTTGCACTTTAGCCCTTCTCGGGTTGGGGTGTTACAATTATGGTATCAGAGACAGGTTTGGATCGGCGGATACTACATCTGTAGAGCTTAGGCTATGACCTGTGAGTTTTGTACCATTAAGCATCCACTGTAAGAACATAGGAAATCGCTTTAAGAACTTGCCTTAGGAATTACCTTCATGAACTTAAATTTTGACCAGTAAGGAATGGTTAGACTTTAAGATTCTGCTTATGTATCTTTGCTTCCGCACTACTCTGATTCGTGCCTTACGTTTAGCTATGCCTTTTGGAATCATCCTTTTTGGAATTTGAAATCTTTGCACCACATAAGTCTACTACCAGTAATTTCGAAGGCATTGAAGATTGCATGAGAATGCATAACGCTATATTGATTTTATCTTTGATCGCTGATCTACTTGTTAATCCTTTTGATATCTCTTCGGGCATTCTTAGAATCTCCATGACGATGATGTAATTGTTGCACGCTATGATCGTCTCTAGCTTTTGGTAATCATCTATAAGCTTTCCGACGTTATTTGATTTTGTTTTATCTATCCTTGTTTCCATGAGGAGTCTTGTGGTATTTAATCACGGGTATAAGAATATTTCTTTCCCCTTGGAACGATAAAATCTGCTTTGTTAATCTGCCTTTCTTTTGGAAAGTCAACTTCGATTCGATTATGATATATGGTTGGTTACTTAAAACATTCGAGATGTTGACAACCGTTCTGCTATGTCTCACCTTTGGTGTTCTGAACTATTTGAACTGCCCACCATGATTTTCGATCATTAAAATTTTGCTACCATTATTGTTCTGGAGACTCGTACGTTATTTTCGCGATTATGAAGTTTCCCTTGCACCTATTTTCGTACACCAAAGAAACAAATCTTATCTCAAGAATCATTTTGACACCCTGAGTTCCGGTTATGATTCCTGCTGAACCACCAAGTTTCCCACCAGAGGATGGAGCTGGATAGAACCTGAAGTGGTCAACAGCGATGACTACCCTGAAGGGTTGAAGACATTCCTCGCCAGATGGAAGAGTTGACGAGCAAAGCACAAGAACCAGTCAAGATGGCGAACCTGGAGTTGATGAAGACATGCGGTCTCACTTCCATATTCACCTTGGTTGTACTAAGATGAATTGAGAGTGGAAGCAGACTAGATGATGAGGAGATTGAAGATCGCACCAAAGGTTCACATTACTCCATCACCTTCCAAGAAGAACTGCAGAAGGCTTGAGGAAACCAAACTCAAGTTAACGATTCCGTTTCACTCTCTGATTGGAAGATGGACGAAGACTGGCTACTCGGACATAAGAAGATTCTGAAGGGATGAATTCTTGAACCCAACTTTATGATGGAAGAATTGATGCCCTGGCGACATGTTTCTTTCTATTGATGATTGTTTGACTTTGTTACGTCTTTTCGAGTTTCATTGTTTTGCCGACATCGTTTTGTTATTAATCTTTTGAATAGGGATAACCAAGGAGTTAGTTGGACTGTTAGGTGGATTTGTAGATTTATTTCACTGATTGAGATAACGTATGACCATCATGAGGGCATATTTATATGATGCTAGTATTATGACGCCTGTCCAACGTGATAATACTTACATCATATAACGTGCACTTGTTGTGTTCATAGGATGTCTCGAGAAGTGCCTTAGTGGAGACCTAGATTTCTGTTTTCATTTGCGACGATCTGCGAATAGTGAGACTTTAGGATTCTTTTGGTCGGTACGTTTGATCTACCTTATCGCCGTATGTTTTGGTATGTTTGGTTACGCGTCACGCGATTGTTTGACTTCTATGTCTTGATAAATCCTAAGTTCTGTTGTAGAGCTTCCTGCCATTTGATGTTATCGAGCAACTTATCTTCTACCTATATGGGTTTGATTTGTTACTATGAAGAGTTACACCTATGCCTCGCTATGTATACATTTCTCACATTCGATGAATTCGTTTCATGATGACCTGTTATAAGTTAAAATATGAAGTTTTGGATTATGAGAATCAAGATTTGTCGGTTTACGAAAATACCTTTGGAAGGTTGTATTAAAGACTAAACTGTTTGAAATCTGAAGAGTTAGACTTATATATGTCATCTTCGGGATGCTATCATTCGATACATTCTCATCTGTTCAACTCTTTTCTTTGCCGCGAATGGAATACCCACCCAATCCTACTTTTTTTCTTTGAATATCTTTTAAGGGGATACGATTGTCATCTGTTGCGTCCGGTATGTGATTCTTTTGATGTGAATTCTGTATGATGTGCCTTCTCTGGGGAAACCGAAACCACCTTTGAATAGTTAAGATCAAGTATTGGGAAACAAGATCACTCTATTCATTGAAATTCTTTAAGTCTGAAATTATGCGAGTTAAACTACTCTTTTTCTGTTCGACATTGGTGTACCTTCGTTTTGTTTTGCTACCTTCTCCTTTTTCAATTTTCGCGGACGAAAATTCTTTTGAGGGGGAGATAGTTGTAAAACCCACATTTCCATAATACATTTGAATTACTAAAATGCCCTCCAATTTGAAATTTTGAAGAAGTGTGTACGTTTACCAAACAAGCCCTAAATCAAAAACAGTTATGATACAATCACAAATGTGAACTTGTAACTTCAAGTAAATAATATTTGAGCTACTACAACATCATATAAACTCAAGAATGTGAAATTTGGATTAAAACATAAGTGGTGCACGTTACGTGACCTATAAGTGTCCAAAAACATTAAAACTTGTACACAACCTTAGAAATAAATTACTATGACTATCCTAAGTTTTTATTTAGAAGAAATTAAATACCTAACTTATTTTAAATATTTGTTTACCTAAGAAATTAATATAAATATAATTTCTAAGTTTCCTAAATTACAAAATCGATTATAATTAATATGTAAAATCACAAAATCGGCTATGATTGCCATTCTTCCCCCAATCACGAATTAATTGATGACTTTCCTTCCAAAAACTATCCTATATTCATCCATAATCCGAAATTCCCATAACAAAATTTCTAAACACCTAAAACAAACCCTAAACGCCTCCTAAAATCAAAATCGGCTGAATAATAATTTCTGGAAATCCTTGGGTATTTTTCTTAATCTTCTTTTGAAGTAAGGAGGCTGGGAAAAATAGTGTTTGAGGAGGTTGAAGCGTGATTTGATTGTCTGGAGTTTTCTTTGTCAATTTATTCAACCAGGCATAATAAATCGTGCTGCTCTTTTCCTTTGTTAATTATCTATCAAGGTAATTTTGTTACATCCTATAATCTTTATTTAACGTGTGAAAATTGTTCATGCAGACTAAAAAAAATTATTTGGGTCAAAAACCTAATTAAAACCCTAAAAAGGGAAATAAATTGCATTCGGCTGGAAATGAATTTTGTGAGCATCAAACGTATTTTCTACAGGTCCTACATTGATTATATAACACTAATAAAATGGATTCTATGATTTTCGAACTCAGAAACTTGTTTTGTGAATTTATTTTGATAATCGGGTTTTAATAGAAAACGAAAATAAAATATAATAAATAAGAAAAGGGGGTACGAATTTATGGTTAGGTATTTTATTTTTTTTGTGATGTTTACCTATTGTATTGTAGTGATTGATTGATTGGGCCTGGGGAAAATACTGAATTCCACATACATTACATCTTACATCTTACACTTAACTTTTATACTTAACCTTTGACAACCTTTGACTATCCATTGACACCATATGTAAACTATCTTCGTATTTCTTTGTTTATCATATCTCTTTTGTATTGTATTGTTATTCGATTGATATATGTTCACTGAGCTTTGTAAGCTCAGCCGCATTTCTTTTCCTGCGGCAGGTTTAGTAGGAAGCTGAGTTATGGACGAAGGTTTTGCTTTTGGGCTTAGAAGACTTCACCCTGTTAGATACTTGCTGGACTTAGAGATGATTAGAAGCATCTATATTGGGCTTAGATTATTGTTTCCCTTTTGTACCTTGTATTTTGATTAGTTTTCTTTTGTTATCTTGTAAGTTTTGAATTAGTATTGTATCTCTGTTTCACTTGTGTTCTGAATTGACTCTATAATGTTGCACTTTAGCCCTTCTCGGGTTGGGGTGTTACAATTATGGTATCAGAGACAGGTTTGGATCGGCGGATACTACATCTGTAGAGCTTAGGCTATGACCTGTGAGTTTTGTACCATTAAGCATCCACTGTAAGAACATAGGAAATCGCTTTAAGAACTTGCCTTAGGAATTACCTTCATGAACTTAAATTTTGACCAGTAAGGAATGGTTAGACTTTAAGATTCTGCTTATGTATCTTTGCTTCCGCACTACTCTGATTCGTGCCTTACGTTTAGCTATGCCTTTTGGAATCATCCTTTTTGGAATTTGAAATCTTTGCACCACATAAGTCTACTACCAGTAATTTCGAAGGCATTGAAGATTGCATGAGAATGCATAACGCTATATTGATTTTATCTTTGATCGCTGATCTACTTGTTAATCCTTTTGATATCTCTTCGGGCATTCTTAGAATCTCCATGACGATGATGTAATTGTTGCACGCTATGTTCGTCTCTAGCTTTTGGTAATCATCTATAAGCTTTCCGACGTTATTTGATTTTGTTTTATCTATCCTTGTTTCCATGAGGAGTCTTGTGGTATTTAACCACGGGTATAAGAATGTTTCTTTCCCCTTGGAACGATAAAATCTGCTTTGTTAATCTGCCTTTCTTTTGGAAAGTCAACTTCGATTCGATTATGATATATGGTTGGTTACTTAAAACATTCGAGATGTTGACAACCGTTCTGCTATGTCTCACCTTTGGTGTTCTGAACTATTTGAACTGCCCACCATGATTTTCGATCATTAAAATTTTGCTACCATTATTGTTCTGGAGACTCGTACGTTATTTTCGCGATTATGAAGTTTCCCTTGCACCTATTTTCGTACACCAAAGAAACAAATCTTATCTCAAGAATCATTTTGACACCCTAAGTTCCGGTTATGATTCCTGCTGAACCACCAAGTTTCCCACCAGAGGATGGAGCTGGATAGAACCTGAAGTGGTCAACAGCGATGACTACCCTGAAGGGTTGAAGACATTCCTCGCCAGATGGAAGAGTTGACGAGCAAAGCACAAGAACCAGTCAAGATGGCGAACCTGGAGTTGATGAAGACATGCGGTCTCACTTCCATATTCACCTTGGTTGTACTAAGATGAATTGAGAGTGGAAGCAGACTAGATGATCAGGAGATTGAAGATCGCACCAAAGGTTCACATTACTCCATCACCTTCCAAGAAGAACTGCAGAAGGCTTGAGGAAACCAAACTCAAGTTAACGATTCCGTTTCACTCTCTGATTGGAAGATGGACGAAGACTGGCTACTCGGACATAAGAAGATTCTGAAGGGATGAATTCTTGAACCCAACTTTATGATGGAAGAATTGATGCCCTGGCGACATGTTTCTTTCTATTGATGATTGTTTGACTTTGTTACGTCTTTTCGAGTTTCATTGTTTTGCCGACATCGTTTTGTTATTAATCTTTTGAATAGGGATAACCAAGGAGTTAGTTGGACTATTAGGTGGATTTGTAGATTTATTTCACTGATTGAGATAACGTATGACCATCATGAGGGCATATTTATATGATGCTAGTATTATGACGCCTGTCCAACGTGATAATACTTACATCATATAACGTGCACTTGTTGTGTTCATAGGATGTCTCGAGAAGTGCCTTAGTGGAGACCTAGATTTCTGTTTTCATTTGCGACGATCTGCGAATAGTGAGACTTTAGGATTCTTTTGGTCGGTACGTTTGATCTACCTTATCGCCGTATGTTTTGGTATGTTTGGTTACGCGTCACGCGATTGTTTGACTTCTAAGTCTTGATAAATCCTAAGTTCTGTTGTAGAGCTTCCTGCCATTTGATGTTATCGAGCAACTTATCTTCTACCTATATGGGTTTGATTTGTTACTATGAAGAGTTACACCTATGCCTCGCTATGTATACATTTCTCACATTCGATGAATTCGTTTCATGATGACCTGTTATAAGTTAAAATATGAAGTTTTGGATTATGAGAATCAAGATTTGTCGGTTTACGAAAATACCTTTGGAAGGTTGTATTAAAGACTAAACTGTTTGAAATCTGAAGAGTTAGACTTATATATGTCATCTTCGGGATGCTATCATTCGATACATTCTCATCTGTTCAACTCTTTTCTTTGCCGCGAATGGAATACCCACCCAATCCTACTTTTTTTCTTTGAATATCTTTTAAGGGGATACGATTGTCATCTGTTGCGTCCGGTATGTGATTCTTTTGATGTGAATTCTGTATGATGTGCCTTCTCTGGGGAAACCGAAACCACCTTTGAATAGTTAAGATCAAGTATTGGGAAACAAGATCACTCTATTCATTGAAATTCTTTAAGTCTGAAATTATGCGAGTTAAACTACTCTTTTTCTGTTCGACATTGGTGTACCTTCGTTTTGTTTTGCTACCTTCTCCTTTTTCAATTTTCGCGGACGAAAATTCTTTTGAGGGGGAGATAGTTGTAAAACCCACATTTCCATAATACATTTGAATTACTAAAATGCCCTCCAATTTGAAATTTTGAAGAAGTGTGTACGTTTACCAAACAAGCCCTAAATCAAAAACAGTTATGATACAATCACAAATGTGAACTTGTAACTTCAAGTAAATAATATTTGAGCTACTACAACATCATATAAACTCAAGAATGTGAAATTTGGATTAAAACATAAGTGGTGCACGTTACGTGACCTATAAGTGTCCAAAAACATTAAAACTTGTACACAACCTTAGAAATAAATTACTATGACTATCCTAAGTTTTTATTTAGAAGAAATTAAATACCTAACTTATTTTAAATATTTGTTTACCTAAGAAATTAATATAAATATAATTTCTAAGTTTCCTAAATTACAAAATCGATTATAATTAATATGTAAAATCACAAAATCGGCTATGATTGCCATTCTTCCCCCAATCACGAATTAATTGATGACTTTCCTTCCAAAAACTATCCTATATTCATCCATAATCCGAAATTCCCATAACAAAATTTCTAAACACCTAAAACAAACCCTAAACGCCTCCTAAAATCAAAATCGGCTGAATAATAATTTCTGGAAATCCTTGGGTATTTTTCTTAATCTTCTTTTGAAGTAAGGAGGCTGGGAAAAATAGTGTTTGAGGTGGTTGAAGCGTGATTTGATTGTCTGGAGTTTTCTTTGTCAATTTATTCAACCAGGCATAATAAATCGTGCTGCTCTTTTCCTTTGTTAATTATCTATCAAGGTAATTTTGTTACATCCTATAATCTTTATTTAACGTGTGAAAATTGTTCATGCAGACTAAAAAAAATTATTTGGGTCAAAAACCTAATTAAAACCCTAAAAAGGGAAATAAATTGCATTCGGCTGGAAATGAATTTTGTGAGCATCAAACATATTTTCTACAGGTCCTACATTGATTATATAACACTAATAAAATGGATTCTATGATTTTCGAACTCAGAAACTTGTTTTGTGAATTTATTTTGATAATCGGGTTTTAATAGAAAACGAAAATAAAATATAATAAATAAGAAAAGGGGGTACGAATTTATGGTTAGGTATTTTATTTTTTTTGTGATGTTTACCTATTGTATTGTAGTGATTGATTGATTGGGCCTGGGGAAAATACTGAATTCCACATACATTACATCTTACATCTTACACTTAACTTTTATACTTAACCTTTGACAACCTTTGACTATCCATTGACACCATATGTAAACTATCTTCGTATTTCTTTGTTTATCATATCTCTTTTGTATTGTATTGTTATTCGATTGATATATGTTCACTGAGCTTTGTAAGCTCAGCCGCATTTCTTTTCCTGCGGCAGGTTTAGTAGGAAGCTGAGTTATGGACGAAGGTTTTGCTTTTGGGCTTAGAAGACTTCACCCTGTTAGATACTTGCTGGACTTAGAGATGATTAGAAGCATCTATATTGGGCTTAGATTATTGTTTCCCTTTTGTACCTTGTATTTTGATTAGTTTTCTTTTGTTATCTTGTAAGTTTTGAATTAGTATTGTATCTCTGTTTCACTTGTGTTCTGAATTGACTCTATAATGTTGCACTTTAGCCCTTCTCGGGTTGGGGTGTTACAATTATGGTATCAGAGACAGGTTTGGATCGGCGGATACTACATCTGTAGAGCTTAGGCTATGACCTGTGAGTTTTGTACCATTAAGCATCCACTGTAAGAACATAGGAAATCGCTTTAAGAACTTGCCTTAGGAATTACCTTCATGAACTTAAATTTTGACCAGTAAGGAATGGTTAGACTTTAAGATTCTGCTTATGTATCTTTGCTTCCGCACTACTCTGATTCGTGCCTTACGTTTAGCTATGCCTTTTGGAATCATCCTTTTTGGAATTTGAAATCTTTGCACCACATAAGTCTACTACCAGTAATTTCGAAGGCATTGAAGATTGCATGAGAATGCATAACGCTATATTGATTTTATCTTTGATCGCTGATCTACTTGTTAATCCTTTTGATATCTCTTCGGGCATTCTTAGAATCTCCATGACGATGATGTAATTGTTGCACGCTATGTTCGTCTCTAGCTTTTGGTAATCATCTATAAGCTTTCCGACGTTATTTGATTTTGTTTTATCTATCCTTGTTTCCATGAGGAGTCTTGTGGTATTTAACCACGGGTATAAGAATGTTTCTTTCCCCTTGGAACGATAAAATCTGCTTTGTTAATCTGCCTTTCTTTTGGAAAGTCAACTTCGATTCGATTATGATATATGGTTGGTTACTTAAAACATTCGAGATGTTGACAACCGTTCTGCTATGTCTCACCTTTGGTGTTCTGAACTATTTGAACTGCCCACCATGATTTTCGATCATTAAAATTTTGCTACCATTATTGTTCTGGAGACTCGTACGTTATTTTCGCGATTATGAAGTTTCCCTTGCACCTATTTTCGTACACCAAAGAAACAAATCTTATCTCAAGAATCATTTTGACACCCTGAGTTCCGGTTATGATTCCTGCTGAACCACCAAGTTTCCCACCAGAGGATGGAGCTGGATAGAACCTGAAGTGGTCAACAGCGATGACTACCCTGAAGGGTTGAAGACATTCCTCGCCAGATGGAAGAGTTGACGAGCAAAGCACAAGAACCAGTCAAGATGGCGAACCTGGAGTTGATGAAGACATGCGGTCTCACTTCCATATTCACCTTGGTTGTACTAAGATGAATTGAGAGTGGAAGCAGACTAGATGATGAGGAGATTGAAGATCGCACCAAAGGTTCACATTACTCCATCACCTTCCAAGAAGAACTGCAGAAGGCTTGAGGAAACCAAACTCAAGTTAACGATTCCGTTTCACTCTCTGATTGGAAGATGGACGAAGACTGGCTACTCGGACATAAGAAGATTCTGAAGGGATGAATTCTTGAACCCAACTTTATGATGGAAGAATTGATGCCCTGGCGACATGTTTCTTTCTATTGATGATTGTTTGACTTTGTTACGTCTTTTCGAGTTTCATTGTTTTGCCGACATCGTTTTGTTATTAATCTTTTGAATAGGGATAACCAAGGAGTTAGTTGGACTATTAGGTGGATTTGTAGATTTATTTCACTGATTGAGATAACGTATGACCATCATGAGGGCATATTTATATGATGCTAGTATTATGACGCCTGTCCAACGTGATAATACTTACATCATATAACGTGCACTTGTTGTGTTCATAGGATGTCTCGAGAAGTGCCTTAGTGGAGACCTAGATTTCTGTTTTCATTTGCGACGATCTGCGAATAGTGAGACTTTAGGATTCTTTTGGTCGGTACGTTTGATCTACCTTATCGCCGTATGTTTTGGTATGTTTGGTTACGCGTCACGCGATTGTTTGACTTCTATGTCTTGATAAATCCTAAGTTCTGTTGTAGAGCTTCCTGCCATTTGATGTTATCGAGCAACTTATCTTCTACCTATATGGGTTTGATTTGTTACTATGAAGAGTTACACCTATGCCTCGCTATGTATACATTTCTCACATTCGATGAATTCGTTTCATGATGACCTGTTATAAGTTAAAATATGAAGTTTTGGATTATGAGAATCAAGATTTGTCGGTTTACGAAAATACCTTTGGAAGGTTGTATTAAAGACTAAACTGTTTGAAATCTGAAGAGTTAGACTTATATATGTCATCTTCGGGATGCTATCATTCGATACATTCTCATCTGTTCAACTCTTTTCTTTGCCGCGAATGGAATACCCACCCAATCCTACTTTTTTTCTTTGAATATCTTTTAAGGGGATACGATTGTCATCTGTTGCGTCCGGTATGTGATTCTTTTGATGTGAATTCTGTATGATGTGCCTTCTCTGGGGAAACCGAAACCACCTTTGAATAGTTAAGATCAAGTATTGGGAAACAAGATCACTCTATTCATTGAAATTCTTTAAGTCTGAAATTATGCGAGTTAAACTACTCTTTTTCTGTTCGACATTGGTGTACCTTCGTTTTGTTTTGCTACCTTCTCCTTTTTCAATTTTCGCGGACGAAAATTCTTTTGAGGGGGAGATAGTTGTAAAACCCACATTTCCATAATACATTTGAATTACTAAAATGCCCTCCAATTTGAAATTTTGAAGAAGTGTGTACGTTTACCAAACAAGCCCTAAATCAAAAACAGTTATGATACAATCACAAATGTGAACTTGTAACTTCAAGTAAATAATATTTGAGCTACTACAACATCATATAAACTCAAGAATGTGAAATTTGGATTAAAACATAAGTGGTGCACGTTACGTGACCTATAAGTGTCCAAAAACATTAAAACTTGTACACAACCTTAGAAATAAATTACTATGACTATCCTAAGTTTTTATTTTGAAGAAATTAAATACCTAACTTATTTTAAATATTTGTTTACCTAAGAAATTAATATAAATATAATTTCTAAGTTTCCTAAATTACAAAATCGATTATAATTAATATGTAAAATCACAAAATCGGCTATGATTGCCATTCTTCCCCCCAATCACGAATTAATTGATGACTTTCCTTCCAAAAACTATCCTATATTCATCCATAATCCGAAATTCCCATAACAAAATTTCTAAACACCTAAAACAAACCCTAAACGCCTCCTAAAATCAAAATCGGCTGAATAATAATTTCTGGAAACCCTTGGGTATTTTTCTTAATCTTCATTTGAAGTAAGGAGGCTGGGAAAAATAGTTCTTGAGGTGGTTGAAGCGTGATTTGATTGTCCGGAGTTTTCTTTGTCGATTTATTCAACCGGGCATAATAAATCGTTCTGCTCTTTTCCTTTGTTAATTATCCATCAAGGTAATTTTGTTACATCCTATAATCTTTATTTAACGTGTGAAAATTGTTCATGCAGACTAAAAAAATTATTTGGGTCGAAAACCTAATTAAAACCCTAAAAAGGGAAATAAATTGCATTCGGCTGGAAATGAATTTTGTGAGCATCAAACGTATTTTCTACAGGTCCTACATTGATTATATAACACTAATAAAATGGGTTCTATGATTGTCGAACTCAAAAACTTGTTTTGTGAATTTATTTTGATAATCGGGTTTTAATAGAAAATGAAAATAAAATATAATAAATAAGAAAAGGGGGTACGAATTTATGGTTAGGTATTTTCTTTTTTTTGTGATGTTTGATGTTTTTAGTGGTGAAGTAATGATTACATGATGATTGGTGATTTAGGTTTAGGGTTTATGATTTTTATTTATAACCGAATTGAATTTTAAATACATAAGGGTGTATTTTGTAATTTTCCAAACTTAAGGGATATTTTTTTAACCTATAATAGATCAAGGGTAATCTGAACAAAATGATAATGAGGGTGTTTTGTGTTAATTTTGTAATTTGAAGGGTTAAATGGATAATTATGTGATTTAATTA
>JARVZY010009764.1:0-44492 GCA_030686995.1 Artemisia argyi
AAATTTCAGATAATTACAAAATTGGTCCTTGGGATTTACTCAAAACAAACCAAACGGACATCCTTAATATTACTATTCCAAACCACTCCAATCCAAATAATACCCAAAGCCCACCCATGTTTATTTGGCCCATGTACTACCTCAGCCCACTCCACCATACCGACCCAACACCCTAAAACAAAAACCCTTTACCCCGTTTCTGTTAATCCCCACCCAGGTCAAACAAATAGTCAACCTCCACCTCACCCCCTCCATAGCCTGCAACACCATCATCACCCTAGCCCTTCACCCTCTGGAACACTCCAAACCCCCCTTGCATCTCCAAACAACCACAAGACTCCAAAGAATCCCCCTGGCATCAACTATTTCCAAGAAAAAGCCAAAGTCATTTGGGCGCCAAAATCTTTTGAAGGGTCAGGATTCATTCTTGTCATCCAAAGGTTGTGAAGGCAGCTGGGAAAAGTTCAAGGAACCCCCAAACCCTAATGGGGAGCTATAAAAAGGCAAAGAGGAGCTTCTGAGCAGTTTAGTAGATTTTAGTTTAAATTTTCATGTTATGTCAGATTTAATGTAATTTTAAATTTCAGCAAAACTTTAGTTGTAACTTGTTTTATCTTGAATAATATAAGTTTCAGTTTGAATGTTCAAGTTTTAGTGCAATTTTCATTCTCATCAAAAATAACAAATAAATACAGTGAAGAAAATATCAAAAAGATTAGAATGATAAAATCAGGAAGAAGGATGGATTATGGATTCATTTTGGTTTAAAAGCTTATTAGGAAGCTGTGGGTTTAGTAATAGCACTTGGTTCTTGGTATGCAATCTCACAGGCCCTTGTAAGTCCTTATCTCTTGGCTTTTTAGCTTATTTTGAGACTGCTTATGTGAACTGCTTATTGTATATTTAAATCAGACCTCTTCTGTATTTTTATGCTTCAATAAGTAAGTTAGAGTTGGTTTATTGCTTAGTTGTTGAGATTCATGTACCTTTGCTCACAATTGCATGTTTACATCATTTGTAGGATTTGTAGCTTTTAGCTTATCATTGTGCTAGTTTTACAGTCACTTTAGCTTAATCACCTTAGTATAAGCTTATTTAATCTGTTTACATCATTATTATAGCTTCTAGGATCTCAATTCATAGAAAATCTCATTTTCATACATATTAAAGGGGTGTTTGGAATAGTGGATTTGCCCACTGTGGACTAAGTTTCAGTTGGTATATTTGGTTTAAACACACCACATTAGGTTTGATTAGGATTTACAAACAATAAAAACCTGGTCTCATTCATTCAAAAGTCAAAATCACATACATCCTTCAATTGCAGTCCACTGTTGGACTTTTGGGTGTCCAAATTTTCACCACAGCTTTGGATCATGTTGGTATTGCTTAAATTAAGTTCATTTTAGCTTATAACATCAAAATTAGCCAGTAGTGATTACTCTAAGTTCAACAAACTCAAAGATTTAAGTTTCATTAAAAAGTCAATGTGCATGATGTTCAGATTTTTACAAAAGTTCAAGTAATTTTATTGATTTTTGTGTTTGCTTTCTGGAAGTGAAACTTGTTCCTACTCAAAATCTACCAGCTCAGCTTTGATATCCCATGGTCATTTCATTTTTATGATTTTTATTGTGGTGTCCACACCTGATCAAAGTAGGCTGCAAGCTTGTTGAACCAACCCTTGGATTGCTTATTTGGCTTTTTTTTTTTTGGCTTATTCAGTGGTTGTAGCTTGTTGATTTAGCTTAATTATTGTTCCCTTCAGTTGTTTGTACTTAGTTTTCTAGCTTGAATTCCTTGTGTAGCTTATTCAAGCTTTTAAGCTTTGACAGTTGACCAAAGGCAACTGTCCAAGCTTATTGAGCTTTCTCAGCTTATTTTTAAGTTCCACACTTTTTATTTTTATAAAAGTTTTTCATTTTTAAGTATAAAATAGGTTGGTAAAAGGAAAATTCCAGAAAAACAATTTAATTTTTAAGTGGTAGTTTCTATTTAATGTAAATTAAATTTTAATTTTTATTTTTAAATTTTTATTAAGTACTTGTCATTTTTATATTTTTATTAATTACCTCTTATATTAAATTATTTATAACAATTTTCTCAGATTTTTATTTTATCATTTAATATTTATTAGAATTAATCTTAGTTTTATTAATTATTAATTAATAATTAGTTTAAAATAGCATAATTAGTTTTTATTAAGTAAAACATAGTTTTTATATTTTTCCTAGCTTTTATATAATGTAAAATAATTTTAGAAATTTTCTTGTAATTTTTACTGTTCATTTTCTATTTTTCTTAATTTAAAATAGTTTAATTAGGTAATTAATAATTATTTAGTAACTAATTAATAGAAAAATCACAAAAAGACAAAAATACATATTTTTAGTTTTAAAACTTATTTTTAGTTGTTTTATAATTTTAGAAATTTTATTTTCATTTTTCTAGTGTTTGAATAATATTGTATTATATTTCAGTTGTTTAAATATTAATAATTAGTATTTAATTAATATTCAATAATTAATTAGTGTTAAAATTTATTTTAATTTTCTAAAAATTTTCTTTTATCTTTTAGTTTGTAAAAAAGTCAATTTCACCCCCTGGGTGTTTTCAGATTTCCGTTTTCACTTTTTATTTTGTACGTTTACGTTTTATTTAAATGTAAACATACGCGTTTTTAGTTTTAAACGTTTCTGGGTTTTCCAACTTTGCAGTCTTGTTAATATAGTGTATTTAAGCTATTTTCTTTTATATTTCAGTAGTGTAAACAATCACAACTCACTTATACCCATTTCCGTCCAAATTCACCCGATCACAAACCGTTTTGATACCATCCACACCTCGTCGGGACTTAACGACCCGGGGAAACACTATACTTCCACGGAGATTGACTCTAGGCAGTTTGATCTTGTTGACCATTCACCTGGTCAATTAGGTTGACCGTTTGGAGCCAATCAAGCATACTACACATGATGGCCTTGTACCTTGGTGACATATTGCTTATTCTGGTTATATAATATTTGCAGTATAAGTTGGCCTTTGATAGGTACTTTTTACTGAAATGTTTTATAATCAGTATAGGTTTATATTGCCACCATAAAGTAGGTTTCCATGGTGTGAAGGGTAATGTATGCTTAGTGGGACAGTGTATGATGCTAGGAATAGTGAGGAGTGAAAGATGAACTTACTTGGTCCTAGCAATGCATTGTCCGTAGGAGGTAAGGTGTGTTCCCCTCAAGGTGAGTGTTTCCTATGTTTTGAAGCCATTTTAGAGATGGAAATGTAGGAACATTGGAAGAGCCCTTGATTTGGTTGAGTGAATGGGTGGCTATAGTCTACACAATGATGCCTTGCTATCCTCTCCTTTTGATTATTGTGGTTGCGGGTTGAATGATCAATTAGGATGATGGCAAGGAAATGTATATTGTGAGGCTATGGTCTTGGTGCAATAATGGGTGAATTGAAGTATGCAATTCATGGGTTGAATGATACTTAGCTGCTCTATAAGTCTGAAGACTTCTCTTATGCAGCAAAGGTAATAGTTGTATCTGATATGGGATTAGAATGTTTGTTGTTTGTATTTGTTAAGAGTTGAATTGTTGTTCATTTCATACTGAATGGGTATGTCCATTGCAGTAGTGTTGAATTTGTGTAATTTGTTTGTTGGTAATAAAATATTTTCACCCTTTTGCACCAAAAAAAGTTTTGTTTTTATCATATAAAAGATATTTATGCATAAAAAGTATAACCTTAAAATATGAAATATCAAAATCTTACTATTCTCTTATAGAAAAATTGCTTAAACTTCTCTTATAGAAAAATTGCTTAAATTTCTTTTCCCACTGTAAAAAGCCGTTTTTACTTTTCACAAAAAGTTCGTGTGTTCAAATCTCGTTGAAAACATATGCAAGATAATATTTGTGAAATAAGTAGTTTATAATAATGATAATAATAATAATAATAACAAATAATAAAAAATAAAAAAATAAAACTTTTGGAATTTTCTCAAAACATATTTAATTTTGCATCTTTACAAAATATGGAGAGAGCGAGAGAGAGAAGAAGAAGAAAAAAAAAAACCCTCCAACATACAAGTGTACTGTGTACATGAGTACAATGATCTGAAGACATTATTGTTTTTTTTAGAATCAGAATCCAATGGAAGGAAGTGGAAGCAACAAACTGTTGATTGTGTTTCTTTACACTCTATTCATCATTATCATCATCTTACCTTTAATCCATGCTACAGATTTCAAATACTGCAGTGAGCTTTGTTTTAACTTTTTATTCCAACCTTTTCTTAGTGGCTTTTTATTCTACGTGCCCAGGAGGGCGATTCTTTGACCAAATGTATGCGGCCTAATTGGGTATCTTGTGACACTTTTCGATCCTTTTCGAGAAAAAAAAAAGTGTATCTAGTGAGTTTTGAACACAAGGGTGTCTAACCACTAGGCTTGTAGCCACCCCATAAATGTGTACCTAGTGGGTTTTGAACGTTAGACCTCTTGTGAGGATATTCCTTGTTGATTGTGGGTTTTAAACATTATTGTTATTATTTTTTTTATTTTTTATTTTATTTTTACAATCAGAATCCAATGGAAGGAAGTGGAAGCAACAAACTGTTGATTGTGTTTCTTTACACTCTATTCATCATTATCATCTTACCTTTAATCCATGCTACAGATTTCAAATACTGCAGTGAGCTTCTTTTTATTCAAACCTTTTCTTTATATAAACTGTAGTGGCTTTTTATTCTACGTACCCGGACTGGCTACTCTTTGACCAAATGTACGTGGCCTATCTGGGGTATCTTGTGATAGTTTTCGACCCTTTTCGAGGAAAAAAAAATAGTGAGTTTTGAACACAAGGGTGTCTAACCACTAGGCATGTAGCCACCCAATGAATGTGTATCTAGTGAAGTTTGAACCTTAGACCTCTTATGATTTATGTTACATTGTGTTTAGGATTTTTTTTTTTTTTTTTTTTTTTTTTTTTTTTTTTTTTTTTAGTGTTATCAGATGGAAAATTTGTACAAATTTGATTTTCAGAGTGTTTGGGATTGCTTATGGAAAAATAATAATTCCATTATTTTTTAGTATAGTATATTAACTTGAAACTGCTATTTGAAGCTACTTTTTGTAAAAAACTAAAAATATAAGCGCAAAAGAAGTCTTAGGAATTACGATCACTTACTTTAAATTGCTTATGTGTTTTAAAATAAACTGCTCATTCTGAAGTGCTGATTTTGGAGTCAAACAAGCTTTTTTTATCCAAACACTCAAAATTGTTTATTGGCCATTCTGCTTATATAAGCAATCCTAAATATTCTGTTAGAGGGTGTTTAAGGTTATTTGGTGAGTTTTTCAGCTTATTATTGTGTTTGGATGAAGCCAAACATTTAAGCTTGTTTTTACCAGCTTCTTTAAAATGTTTTATAGGTTATCCAAACACTCTCTCCAGCATTCTGTTTTAAAACTGTTCAAGCTACTATGCTGTTTTTACGAATAAGCACAAGGTACTTAAACAAGATTTCAAAAACACCCCAATTAAAGAATCTCAAACATCTACTAATTGTTCATCAGCTTATTGCATTTTGATACAACAAACAAGCAATTTTGAGGGTATTTGGGATTGCTTATCCAGAGTTTTCATCTGATTATCAGAGCGAAATAAGTTGTTTCAAATGAGCAACTTGTAATCGCTTATGTAAAACTTCTTATTTCAAAAGGCAATAGAAAATAAGCAGTTCTAATAACCAATTCTTGTTTTGGAGGTTGAAAAGTATTTTTGAGGTGGAATGAAGTTTAAAGTTCCAAATGTGTTCGAATATATGATAATTATTATAACAGTCCGGTTGTAACTTTTAAGAACCACAAATATGGTGAAAATGTGATAACATATATATGTTTGTGCATATCTGCAAAAAAGGTGTAAATGTACATATTTACTGTTAGTTATTTGTGAATTTCATTTGCTTAAGTGTGCATTTCTTGTTGGTTTGAACCGTCACACCGTATTTGTAATTCTTACATGATCCTGCCTCTTAGATATGATTGACCCCAAAATGTCATAAAAACAAACCAAACGGATCACTGATAAATCATTTTTTTTGGTAATCATGGTTTTCGATCTTTTGACCAACTAATCCATTGGCGTAAGCCCATCAGCACAAAGACTCAAACTGCTTAAAGCTATCTATGTAAATTATCTTAGTACTAAAAGAGTGACATTGATTACATTGTTTATTGTTTCCTAAAAGTTATATAAGTTGATTTAGTATTAGATCTTAGGGTTCCTAAAACTGTCTTCTAGAATGCTAGTCTTATATATTGAGTTGTAAACATTGATACATATGCAGATAAGAAGAAAGATTATGCTGTCCAGGTCCGTGAGGTCGTGATCAGTCCTGACCCGATAAAAAAAGGCCAAGAGACCTCCTTCACTATATCTGCAGTCACTGGTAAGTTTGTTTTGTTTCAGTTAGCAAATAGAGGTTTGATTTGTATGCTGCGCAGCTGCACTGCCGCCAATTTTTGCATGTTTTGATAGCTATATCGTTTCTGAGTTCAAATTTAAGATTTATTTGGACGTCGAGTATAACTAGAGCTGATAATAATCATTTGGTGTCAAGATCTATATTCCCTCCATTACAACTTTTATATAGCAGAATAACAGTTTGAGCGTTTTTATGCAAAACAATCAGTTCGTTACATAGAATGAGAAAAACGTGAAAGTTTGTTACAATTTCGTGCAATTTTCCCTAATTTTAATTAGTGTTCACAGGCCCTTTGGGGGTGTTTCCAGGATCGAAATTATCAAACAACAATCGTGTATAATCATACAAAGAGAATCGAATAAAAGTAGGACAAAAGAAGATGGGTAGAACCCTTTATATTTGATATAAAGTGAATCTGAAAGAGTTGCATTTGTTTACAGAAATTGATCCCTATTTATACAAGAAGAAACGGTGTATTCACAAGGAGGAATACCGATTCTATATATCTAAACGATACAACCAATCTAAACGTTGTAACCCTAGACTAAACCGTTTCTATTTAACTGCCATGTTTTCCATCTTGTGGGTTTGTTCCTGCGGCCCAAACTAGAAGAACATACGGGCTTTATTCTTTGGTCTTTTTGGCATAACAAACATTATAGTCTAACAATTAGGGGTAATGTGGGAAACATAAACTATTGTACACGGTGTATGACATAAAGAAACAACAATGAGTAAGAGTTAAGTGTTATTAAGAAACTCATAATATAAATATATAATACATATATGTGTCATATGTATATTTTATATAGATGTTTGGTGCCTTATCACATTCAACTGCTTTTAAAAATATGTGAATAATTGATGATAGCTAGGTTGTTCTTAGATTCTTTACAACTTTATTAGTTGGTACAGTAATACAGAATTGACATATAAAGCACATTCACAAATCGCAAATATACAAGGCACAAGTGACACACAACGACACAAAGTACCATTGTATGCATACAAGGTATACCATCAAATTCACATGCATTTAAATGTACAATTACGTGCAGACGATAGACAAGCGACCTTCACGGTTCACAGTTACACGAGCCTGAACCTCTTATATGTAGTACTCAGTTAAACGTTTTGAAGGATATCAATCATTTACAAACTGGTCCTCAATAATATGCAAATGATGATGGCTATGAGATCGATCGAAAGATATAGTCGTTTTGTCAAAAAGTGTCTACCTTTTCACCTTTTCCAGACATGCATGTAAATCATGTTTCTATAAGAACAATCAACAATTTTCTCGAAAAAAATATTGCGTGGAGGTATAGTAGAGCCAAAGATCATCTCGTTACGGAAGTTCCACGAGGACCATAGGACAACTCCACAAATAACTTCCAAGATAGTTTTCCCAGAAGACAAATGCGCGTCTCATCTAGCCAATTGTATATGTCATGGAGGGTAGAATTAAGGAAAGGGAATATGCGTGTATTCAATATAAAATGAATAACTCATGCCAGCCTTCAATATAAAATGGTTGGTAGCACAAATGAGAAAAGTCAAATCAAATTTGTAACACAATTAAAACGAGAAACAATGGTAATTTGAAAGAATAGTGTTCGGTTTCTATTTCGGCTCACAGATTTGTGGATTCTTGTTTTCCAACATAATTGCAGATGCAAAAGATTAAGCAAACGTACTATTTTCCAAACAAACTACATCAGCAAGTCCAGCAAACAAGATCAACAATATGCTGTCATGTTATCATATGGGCTTTTTGGTACTTCTAGGAACACATGTTTGGTTATTGTGTATATTGTTTATTTTGGCTGAACAATAGGGTTGCACCATGCCTAATTGTTTACTGCATTTGATAAAAGTTTTGGCTACAAAGGATGCATTGCCCATGATTTTTGCTGTTGTTTTGAAACCTGATAACTCGCTATATGAACTTTTTGGTTTATGGGTCCATTACATGAACTTTGTTGTCTTTGTCCAATTTAGAAGTTTAATTTTGACTTGGGTGGGCTGTGCATATGCATAGCATAAAGTTTTCCTAGTATCAATACTAAATGTGAGCTAACAATCGATGATCATTGTCATGTCTATTGCTATTAAGATTTAACTTCTGTTAATATATTTTTATTGCATCGCACTAGTTGGGAGATTGAACCAAAGAATCAAATTGAATATATGAATATATACGAATAAATGAAGAATTTTCTTCTGACCACACAACTTTAAATCTATTACTTCTAGGCTGAACTTAGTTCACGATTAGATGACATGTTCTTGTAAATTTCAAAAAGTAATCTGTTTTGAAATTCATCTTCAGAGCTTGCAATCTTCGATGATCGACGAGCCTTTGAAGTATCTTTCCCATGTTTTTTGGAGTTAGTAAAGTTAAACATTTTTTTGATCCTCCAAAATTTTCCATGATTATCCTCTCCTAAACGGACAGTCTTTATGCTCCTCCCACCATCAAACTCTCCGTATGTCGTTCTCCTCCACACTCTATTTGCATCTACAGATGTCGAAACACTTCTTGAAAAGCCTCTGGAAAGACTTCTTGAAAAGTTTCTTGTAAAATTTTCCATTTCTTTGGTGTCAAAATTTGAGCTAGCTTGTGTGCGCGTTTTATGAGCTATGATTGTTTTGGTGGGAGAGATGGTTTTTCATGATTATTTATACACAAGTGATAAGTTTGACCACTGAAAGGAAACTTCGTTATCAATTGGCCATGTATGAATTAAATATTTGACTAGAATTTGCTGACCAAATTTTAAAGTCAACAAAGTCGATTTTCATCATCCATCATATTCTAGATTATCAACTAAGAGTGTTCCTCTCATAATGAATTATATTTTTATACCCGCATGAATATATACTACCTCCGTTCCAAAATTAATTAATGTTCATGTTTGACTTTTTAAATCTTTTTTTTGCAACTTTGACCATAAATATTTGTGTTTGTGTTATATAATACTTGATATAAATTTATACACAAGATCAAAGTTGAAAAAGATAGACCGAAAAAGTCAAACGTGGACAATAATTTTGAGACGAAAGGAGTATTATTTTAGAAAAACAAGATAGCTTTTGTGTCAACATCTTTCCAACTATATTTTTAATACAAGCTTTTTGGTATACTTTCTAGTATAATGGGTTTATAAAAAGACGGGTTACTTATTTTTTTTTTACTTAGATTACTGAATTTTTGAAAAGCATTCAACCTCTATATTTTTAGTGTAATCAAAGTAACAAAAATGTTACGTTTTACAAATTCAGTAACCTGAATGTCACCCCCGTGTAGTCCAAAACCCTGTTTGCACAAAAAAAAAATGATAACTTAGGCGACTAAAGTTAGAAAGTTGGGTAACTTATTTGTCTATACAACATACTTACTAAACTTGACCAATGCCATGAACTGGTGCTTAATATGTCACCTATTCTTATGGTTTAGTTCCAATAAGGTAATGGACTAAAAGATCACTAGAAAAATGGTCCTTAATTCCTCACACGCGGGCAGGTATTGTTTGCGGAGCAAGTGAAGCTAAGGGCAACAATGCAGATAAATCAGCTAATAGTGAACGCCGATAGCTCAGATCAAGTAGATACTTGTTCATCTCCGAAAGAAGAAATCAAAATGCTCAAACGAGAAATGGAAAAAATGGCCATTTTGATCGAGGACTTGCAAAGCGACTACAAAAATTTACAACATGATTGTGAAAATATGGGAAGAAAGCAGAATGCTCTATCGAGTTGGATTCTAGGATGGAATAAGTTAAAGAAATCTACATTGTTTAATGTGAAATCGGATTCAAATGAAAATAGAGAGGTGAAAGAGAAGGAAAAAAGAATGAGCTCTATGTTCAGATTGAAAAGAAGGCAATCAATGTCATGAAGTTCTCAAACAAATGCATGTTGAAGCAACATTTTTCAAAGAATATGTGAGAATAGTCTTTGATAATTTGTATGTCCAAGTTAAGCTTGTGAGCAATATAATTACCTTATGTTTAAGCATGATTAAGGATCATTTGTATGAAGTTTTACAATAAAATTAGTGCTAGTATTTGTAAACATTGTGTAACCTTTTTCCTTTTATCTTGAATAATGAACATCGCTATGTAAGGATTCGACCTGCACACATCCATGGAATCAACTTAATTGAAATTAGTGAGACTCATTCAAGGGGATCGAAACTGACACAAATAAAGGGCATTTATCCTATGTCAATGCCATAGAAATTCTATTTTGGTTTGTTTTGAATTTTGCATACTTTAGTTTTTATATCCATCTAATAGTTGGTCACTTTTTAACGTGTTTATGGTTTAACTAGCAGGGTACTCGCGTGTGTTGTGGCGGCGGGTACCCTGTGATTAAAGTTCATGCACAAACAAAATAACAATGCCGTGTTGATTAACCAGAGAAAAACAAGAACGGTTCACTCATTTTTACTGGTTCTGACAGGTTCATCTTCAGACATTGGCTAGCTGAACCGGTGACGACTCTTGTTCCTCATTAAATGGTTGAACATGTTGGTCCGATTCGGTTTTTAAAATCATATATGTACCATCAATTTGTTTACATATAAATTGGATGAAGTTTTTTGTATTTTATTAATTAGTTTGTATAATATGTATAATAACATGTATTTTTTATTTTATGATTGTTTTAAAAATAGCATTATTAATTAAGGGAGTTGAAAAGTAAATTGATGAATGTATTGATAGATTGTATTTAATTGGTTTATATTTTGTGTTTATTTGTTGTAATGCGTAATGTTTATTAGTGCACTGTTCATCAATTCATTTGTTCGCCAATTGATTGTTCGTCCTTGACTCCTTGTTAAGAAGAAAACTTAAACATTTTTTTCTTTCTAAAATGTTCTTATCAGTGGTGTTTTATTCATCAACTTCACATTTATTCTCAATTTTTTTATAAACTTTTTTCTAGAAGTTATTTTCCATTTATCCCCTAACGTTCGGTGAATTACCTTTATCAAGTTTTTCTTTTTGCAATTTAAAAACCAACTTCTATGATTTTTTATTTTCTTTATTATTTATTTATTTATTTATTTATTTTCATTTGAGGAAGTTTTGACTAAAGTCTAAAACATAGGCCAATTTTGATTTCTATCGGCTAATCACGAGTCTATTGGTCTAGTAGAGTTTTTCTTAAAAATACTTTTTGCTAAAATCCTTTCGGTTGAAAGTTCTGTTTTTGTTGAAAGTTCTCAACAAGACAAGTTTGGGAAGATTACATAGATGATTAGGACAAGGTTAATTGGTTTAAATTGGTTTGGTTCTCACAATGTATTCCTAGTCATTCATTTGTACTGTGGATGGCTATTTTGGGTAGATTACAAACTCAAGACAGATTATTTCTTGGATCGGGTTCGTAAGATTGTTCGTAGTAATATATCGGCCCCGAGTGGTCACGATTATGTTTTCAGTAGAATAGAGTTTGCTATTCAGAAAGAGGTGGCGGCGCAGCTTGTTACCCGCTTACCTACCACCTTGATGTAAATCCTTTACAAATTGATCTATCCAAAAATTATATTATTAGGGAAAAAAAAGAATTATTTCAATGGAATAATGATAATAATATGAGGTGTTCATTATGCTGTCAGTGTATGGACTCTCATGATCATTTGTTCTTCAAGTGTCCTTTTGTCTCTAAAGTGTGGGATTTGATAAGTGGAAAAAGCTTTATTCAATCTTTGCAGTCAACTTGGGAAGATAATATTGAATTAATGTGTGCTAAGACTGCTAACTCCATCAAAAATGTTGTAAGCAGGCTTGTATTTGGGTCTATGGTCTATTTCATTTGGCAAGAGAGAAATAAAAGGCAATTTACTGGTGAAAAAAGATCTGCTCAAGTTCTGGCTGCTGTTATCAATGAAGTTGTTCAATTGAGATTGAATGGGCTTACAATATTGAATTCTGTTAATGTTCAAGAAGTTGCTAAAATTTGGGAAGTCAAATTCAAGAAAGTTCATGCAGTGAGGTTGACTGGAAACAAAGTGCAAGTTTGAAATCTTTGCAAGTTCTGTAGTTAGGGGTGTTTGGGATAAGGGTTTTAAAAGATGCTGTAACAATTCGCAATTTCAGGTTAATTACTATTCTCGGAAAATTTTACTATTCATTTTTCCCGAAATTTTCCCGAAAGTTGATTTTTATTTCATATTCTCGAGTGATAAATCATTTCCATGGCAAAATAAATGTTTGACATTCGTCAGATTATTTTCGTGAAAGTTATTAAGGAATTACACGTTTTAGGGTAAAATGTCATTCAGAAATTCTACGCACAACGAAATTCGACCCCGTCAGGTGACCTCACATCAGAAAATTGTTTGACACACTCATGATTTATTTGAGAATAAATCATGACTGAGAAAAATATGACCAAAAATAAACCTCGGCCGTGAAAAACTAGAATTTTCAGTTTTAAGCGTTTTTACTCAGCCGTAACCTTAGCCTATACCTGCACCGCGTTTCTAAGATGATTTGAGTTTTCAACTTATTAGAATAAGTCAACATATTTTTCCCTCCTCCTTTGACCAAAAATCATTCCTTGATATTATAAGTCATTTCGTGATTTTTAGGCTTACGGTTTGATGTCTAAAAGACATTTAATACCAACCGACACTAGACTGAGCCCAGTCTAGACCTTATAAGTCATTTTAAATCATTTATAACCTATTAGAAAAGTAACATTTTACTTTTCTCAATTTTACGCAATATTCGTACATTTTACGTATTACGCGTTTTAGACCCGTGTTTCCAGTTTTAGCAGGGTTTTACCACCCAAATGGAACCTACCACTCATTTTATACTTTATTATGGAACATATGGACATGTTTAACAATACTTTCAAGTTTCATAATTTTACGACACCCGGTTTTACGTTTTGAGGCCTAATCATTTACGGTTGGCATTTCCCGGAGTCAAGTTTCATCCTAATACTTAGGATATTATCAAGACCAAGCACACCTCACCCCCTAGGCTTGTGAACCGCCAATAAAGGGGGGGAGTCACCCCATGGTGTGGCTTGATCTTGTGCTAAGTTACTTGGATGAGATACATGTGTTAAACTTGTCATGAAAGCCTTTGACAAAGTCAATTTTGAAACCTCCTCAAAGACCTATAAAAGCCCCCCCCCCCCCCTTTGTGCCGTCCATCACCAACACCAAAACCACTCCACAGTTAGTTATTTCCTTCTAATTTCTAGCAAGGATCAAGTGCTTCTTCAAGATAGAAACTCTAGTTAGGTTATCATTCATCAAACACTTCCAAACCCTAATATACTTTGGTGATTTCTCTTGAGTTTGAATCCACTCAAGTCACCTCAACCTTCATCATCCATCTTTCAAGATTACAAGGGTAGAAAGATTGCATGAAGTGAAGTGGGTTGAAGCAAGTCTATCAAAGTCCTATCCTTACATGTTAACTTCCTTTCATCTTTGAAAGCCAAAAGTTGTAAGCCAAACCTAACATGCTTCTTGTTAAATGATCATGCTCATGTTATTTACATGTTATTCTTGCTATATTATGTCTTGTATGAATGTCCATGATGTATAAAAATGAGTAAAACATGTTGTTGTAATTGATTGTTAAGATAAGTTACTAAAACAAGTAAACTAGTGACTTTCTTGGTAAGACCTGATCAAAATGGTAAAAATATAATATTGGATTATTACATATTGTAGTAGAGGACCTAACAAGGAAACCGTAGCAACTTGAACCACCTAAAAAGAGTATACGAGTCAAAAGTTATGCCCATTTGAAGTTACAAAAGATTTGCGGCAAAACTGCCTAAAATGTTTCTGTTACAGAAACTTTAAACACGCAAAAAGAGGCATTTCTGATCCGTTTCATGAAAAAGTTAAAGCACGAAAGTTGTCCAGAATCACATTTTCTTCAAAAACTCAGGAGCACGCCTCCAGAAAATCAATAACGAGTGAGATATTTCTCAGTTTCTTAACAGCTATTTACATATATATAAGTCACTATATTGTGGTTATACTTTAAAAGGAACAAGAGGTCTTATGACCTATAATCAAGACCACAACCATGGCTAGAGCCAAGGTTGAGTCTAATGACCATGGACCAAGGACTAAAGGTCATGGCAAGGCCATGACGAAATGACCATGTAAGCTTACTTAGGCGTAAACATGAAACAAGGAATTAGGCGATAACTTGAACAAGCAATTTGGATCTACTTCACTTAAAAAGGAACCATGAGATATTACAAAGAGAAAATGGTCATACAAAACTTATGAAACTTCCCCTAATAACAATCTTAATGTACTAATAAACTTTCCTAAGTTTACTCAAATATCGGACATGTAACTTTTCGGATCAAAACTTATATCTATATATTTTATCAACTACTACAATAGTAGGGAGCCTCATGTGAGGAGTTCATTATGTAAGCCGTCGAGATAAGTTGTGGATTTATGAATTAAAGTGTCCTGGCTCCTCGAACGCTTACTAACATGACTTCTGAATTATGTCGGCCCGAACGGTAGTAAACGATATATAAAACATACATGTTTCATGAATCTTTTCTTTCAAAGACTTACAATATACATCATACCACATCATGGACTAAATGCAAGATATATATATATATATATATATATATATATATATATATATAGGTTGCTCGTAGAAACCTACACGATCCAACCATTACCTTCATTACTTGCTATCTTACTTAAGGTGAGTTCATAGCCACACTTTACATTACTTCAATGTTTTACAAACCCTTGGGGGGAATACATGCTACTTTTAAACCGAACACAATGCTTTGAAACTGTATGCTGCCTGATTGTTTTATTATTACTAAGTACCTACCTTGCCAATCCTAGGCCCCTATCATGAACCATTTAATCACTAGAATTAGTGAGCGCGAGTATTGTGAATAGGCCTATTGGGATTGACGAATCCCATTTGTTTGAGCAGATTAGTTCAAACGAATGCACTATATTTGAACATTAAGTATGACGGCAAAGTACTTACCGGGGCAACAAAACCGCCGATTGATATTGGTACCCATTAATGTATTGGTTGCATGAGCTTTGTATATAATAATAACTGTTTTGTTTTCTAACATAAGAATGAGTCTAATTAACTCTTACTACCAACATATTGTGTTCAACCGTTAAACAAACTCTATGAATTTCACTCAACCTTTGTGTTGACCTCTTAAGCATGTATTTCAGGTCCATGATAATCAAGAATGGAGCGGAAGGGCACGTACCGAAGGAAGAAGGCTATAAACTATTATGTCATTCGATAAAAACATCAAAGACTTTATATTGATGTATTTTGAAACATGGAACCTTTTAGGGACCTTACTATGTAAACTCTGATATATTTGAATAAATATGAATGACAACTCTTTTAATACGACTCGGTTAGAGATCGTTTTCTATTATTATGACTGTTGTGCCGTCGAGTAACACCCAAGTTGAATTCCGTTGCATCATGAATTGGGGGTGTTACAGATTGGTACCAGAGCCATGGTTATAGAGAAACGGGTCTAAGTGAGAGCTAAACTATAACTACAATTACAAGCAAAAACATTTTATAGCCTTCCGCTCTTCGTGCCTTCCATCCTCCAGAAGATTATGGACTTATTACACATGTTATGCTACATGAACATATTTGTATATTGTTATATGCACATTGCCATAGTTTGAGCATTTTCCATAAACATTTGATTTATTTTGACATCGAAATACTAATTGTAGACATCATGTCCGCACCTCCATCTCCCGATCATCTTCCTGCTATGCCTGAGTATTTACCAATTCTTCCCGGACCTAATGATTCTTACTTTGAAGCAATTGACTACGACGATGAGGAAGAACCTTACGAGGATCTAGATGTAGATTCGGACGAAGATCCTGAAATGGATATGGACATAAACATCGATGATTACGAAGAAGATCCTGAAATGGATATTGACATCGAAGGCATCGATGAGGAAGCGGAGGAACAAATAGTGGTGCCACATCTATCACCATTAACATCTCCACCTCCTGTTTCACCAATTTCATCCGAATCTAATCGTACCACTCCAGCTCAAGTTCCGAAGTCTACTTACCAAGTCGGCGGAACATCTACATCTACTCATATGTTCGTGAACTCTGCTCAATACGAAATCTACTCTTTGAAACAAGCCCTCAACCTAACCCAACTCAAAGTTCAAAGTATGGCAAGTCAAATGAACGACTATATATCCAAGGTAAATTCTGCCAAAATGGATGCCATGAATGCTCGAGACGACCTATATTGGTTTAAGCTTGACATGAGCTACGTGAAGAGTGACTCGACTCATGTTGGGGAAATAGTCTTAAATCCTTTGACTGGCTTGGATAACGTCAAGGATAGACTCACATTGGTTGAGAGGGCCCAAGAACAAGATGCGGTACAAATTCACAAACTACTTAACCGCCTAAATACCGCCGAAATCCGGTTAGATGTTGCAAACTTTGACAGGTATCAACTTAAGAATGATTTGTGTGGAATACAAACTCAAATGAGTGCCATACAACAAAGGCTATACCAAAAGGATGTCAAAGAATACCGTCCCAATGAAAGTGTGGATGTGTTAGCAACACACGGAAATAATAATCCGTCCGGACTACAACAACCTCCCAACCGATGTTAGACTAGTATTATAGTACTAGTTATCTTTTGTACTAATCCATGTAATAGCGATAGTAGAAACGTTGTAATTACTAACTGAAAGTATCAGGTAGTAAGTTTTGAAGGAACTTGTAATAGGTTTCGATTTTGTAAATCAGTCAACGTTATATGAATAAAACTTTTGTTTTATATATACTATCATGTGTTATGCTTTTAAGTTTCAACATTATTATCCTTTCATTCTTATCAAAAATTGTGCTCATCTCACAACTCTCTAATTACAACGTATCTTTAGAACAATAGAATCATGGCGCCAAAGAAGAAGACACCACCAGCAATGACTCAAGCTGCCATTCGCAAGCTAGTTAAGGACAGTGTCAATGCAGCACTCACCACGAAACGAGCAGCCGTAGCTGCAGCAGCTGCCGAAGCCGCCACAGCTGCTGGTGCTGCAGATGCTACAGCTGCTGATGCTGCAGCAGCCGCTGATGCTGCAGCAGCTGCTGATGCTGCAGCAGCCGCTGAAGCCGCCACTGCTGCGGAAGCTACTATAGCTGCAGAAGCTGCCCGAATTGCCAGCCTTAACCTTGGAGGACCAAACTCAACTACCCCTCCGGTGACAAATGTTGCTTCAGTACCAAAGGGTTGCTCATTCATTTCCTATTTGAAATGCGAACCCATAAAATTCAAGGGTACTGAAGGAGCTGTAGGTTTGACCCGCTGGTTTGAAAAAGCGGAGTCGGTATTCTTGGTCAGTAAATGTACTGAGGGTGATAAAGTTCAGTATGCCACGAGTACTCTGTTGAATGAGGCATTATCATGGTGGAATTCAATAGCTCAACCAATGGGCATTGAAAATGCTTATAAGATTACTTGGGCTAATTTGAAGCATATGATGATCAAGGAGTACTGCCCTCGCAGTGAAATGCAGAAGTTAGAGGTTGAATTCTGGGATCATACGGTTAAGGGAAATGACATCATAACCTACAACCGTCGATTCCAAGAATTGAGGATACTGTGTCCAACAATGGTTTCCACCAAGGAAAAATTGTTGGAAAGGTATATATGGGGACTTCCATCAAGTATACAAGGGAATGTAACTTCAGCAAATCCCAAGGAACTTGATGAAGCTATGCAGATGTCTCGCAGCCTCATGGACCAAGTGGTACGAATGACAGAAACCCGAAAGCAAAACAACCTTAACACCAACAACAACACCAACAACGCCAGCAATACCAATAACCCCAACAATTCCAACTACCGTAACAACAACAACAACAACAACAACAACAAGAACAACAACAACAAGCGACCATGGGATGGTAACCGTGGAAGTAACAACAACAACAACAACAACAACAACAACCAAACCATCACAATCAACAGAACAAAAGACAAGAAGCCACGACAGCTTATGTTGCTGCACCAGCCGGAGGTAAATATGTTGGTACCCTACCACAGTGTACCAAGTGCAACTACCACCATGAAGGTCTCTGCCCGGCCAAGTGCAACAAGTGTCAGAAGCCCGGACATCTTGCCAAGGATTGTAGGGGCAAGGCTGTAGCTACTGGGGCTAACACACAGCCCATAGTTACATGTTTTGGGTGTGGTGAAAAGGGACACTACAAGAACAACTGTCCTCAAAACCAAGGACCCCAAGGTGGAGGTGCTCGCGGTAGAGCCTATGTCATGGGAAATGGAGAACCACACCAAGACCCGAACGTGGTTACTGGTACGTTCTTACTCAATAACATTCCTGTTAAAGTCTTATTCGATTCTGGTGCTGATATGAGCTTTATATCTACTAGAATTGCGCCTTTACTTGATATTCCATCAATTACATTAACCACTAGTTATAGTATTGAACTAGCTACCGGTGACTTAGTAAATACCAATACCGTAATCCCAAACTGTACCCTTAATCTCTTAGACCACCCCTTTAACATCAATCTTATGCCAATCGAACTCGGAAGTTTTGATGTTGTTATTGGCATGGATTGGTTATCTAAACATCAAGCTAACATCATTTGTGGTGAAAGAGTTGTGCACATTCCATGTGACAATGAAACTTTGATCATTCGTGGTGATCAAAGTGGAACTCGAATAAACATCATCTCATGTATCAAAACCATGAAGTACATTGAGAAAGGATGTTATGCTTTCTTAGCCCACGTAACAGAAAAGAAATCCGATGAAAAACGTCTCGAAGATGTTCCTATTGCCCGTGAGTTTCCTGAAGTCTTTCCGGAAGATTTACCCGGACTACCACCAAATCGCCAAATAGAATTCAGAATTGATTTAATACCAGAAGCGGCGCCAGTTGCCCGCGCACCATACCGGCTAGCACCTTCAGAGATGCAAGAGCTATCAAATCAATTACAAGAACTTTCGGACAAGGGATTTATTCGACCCAGTTCCTCACCTTGGGGAGCCCCAGTTTTATTCGTGAAAAAGAAAGATGGGTCATTACGAATGTGTATTGACTATCGTGAGCTAAACAAATTAACCATAAAGAACCGATACCCACTACCAAGAATTGATGACTTATTCGATCAATTGCAAGGTTCAACCTATTACTCAAAAATTGACCTACGATCAGGTTACCACCAAGTTAGAGTTCGTGAAGAAGACATTCCAAAAACAGCCTTTAGGACACGATATGGTCACCATGAATTCCAAGTGATGCCATTTGGGTTAACTAATGCACCGGCAGTATTCATGGATCTCATGAATCGGGTGTGTAAGCCATATTTGGACAAATTCGTGATCGTATTCATAGACGACATTCTCATATATTCCAAAAACGAAGAGGAACACAAAGAACACCTGAGAACGATTTTAGGACTACTCAAGGAAGAGAAACTGTACGCAAAGTTTTCCAAATGCGAATTTTGGATTCAATCCGTACAATTCCTTGGGCATGTGATTGACAAGACCGGTTTACATGTCGATCCCGCTAAAATTGAAGCTATCAAAAATTGGCCAACACCTACCACACCTACAGAAATTCGTCAATTTCTGGGTTTAGCCGGGTATTACCGAAGGTTTATTGAAGGATTTTCCTCAATAGCAAAGTCTTTGACTAAGCTAACTCAGAAAGACAAGAAATACGTGTGGAATGAAGACGAAGAAAAAGCTTTCCAAACCCTCAAACAGAAACTTTGTAGTGCTCCTATCCTAGCATTGCCAGATGGAATCGAAGATTTTGTAGTCTATTGTGATGCATCGCACCAAGGGTTAGGTGCCGTGTTGATGCAACGCGATAAGGTCATGGCTTATGCATCAAGACAACTCAAGGTTCATGAGGAAAATTACACCACTCATGACTTAGAGTTAGGAGCTGTGGTCTTTGCACTAAAAATCTGGAGACACTATCTATACGGTACTAGATGTACTGTGTACACCGATCATAAAAGCCTACAACACATTTTGAACCAAAAAGAACTAAACATGAGACAACGTCGTTGGTTGGAATTACTAAGTGATTATGACTGCGACATTCGTTACCACCCAGGAAAGGCAAACGTAGTAGCCGACGCCCTGAGCCGAAAGGAACGGGTTAAACCACTACGAGTCCGAGCCTTAGTTTTAACCATAAATTCAAACTTTCCTACTCAAATCCTTCACGCTCAAGCTGAGGCGGTGAAACAAGAAGATATCCAAAAGGAAAAGTTGGATGGCATGATACAAAAGAAATTCGAAACCCGTTCAGATGGAACTCTATGCTTCCAAGGTCGAAGTTGGTTACCACTTTATGGTGGCCTACGAGACTTGATCATGCATGAATCACACAAGTCTAAATACTCCATACATCCAGGATCTGATAAGATGTATCATGATCTTAAGTTACTCTATTGGTGGCCGAACATGAAAGCCGACATTGCAACATACGTTAGCAAATGTCTTACATGCTCCAAAGTAAAAGCCGAACATCAAAAACCATCCGGTCCATTGCAACAACCAGAGATTCCTATGTGGAAATGGGAAAGAATTACTATGGACTTCATTACCAAGCTCCCAAAGACATCAAGCGGTTATGACTCCATCTGGGTCATAGTTGATCGTCTCACAAAATCCGCACACTTTATACCAATCAAAGAGACTTACAAAATGGAACAACTAACCCGACTGTACGTCAAAGAAATAGTCTCAAGACATGGTGCACCAATATCCATCATATCCGACAGAGATGGTAGATTTACTTCCAATTTCTGGCAGTCACTCCAAGACGCCTTTGGAACAAATCTAGACATGAGTATAGCGTACCATCCTCAGACTGATGGTCAGAGTGAACGAACCTTTCAAACACTTGAAGACATGCTTCGAGCTTGTATAATAGATTTTGGAAAAGGATGGGATACTCATCTACCATTAGTCGAATTTTCCTACAACAACAGCTATCATACAAGTATTAAAGCAGCTCCATTCGAAGCACTTTACGGTCGAAAGTGTCGTTCACCTGCTTGTTGGGCTGAAGTGGGAGAAGTTCAACTCACTGGACCAGAACTCATCCGTGAAACAACGGATAAGATTGTACAAATCAAAAATCGACTACAAGCCGCAAGAGATCGACAGAAAAGTTATGCCGACACACGACGCAGACCCCTAGAATTCCAAGTCGGAGATAGGGTTATGCTAAAAGTATCGCCTTGGAAAGGTTTGATACGATTCGGTAAACGAGGAAAACTAAACCCAAGATACATCGGACCATTCAAAATCCTAGCCAGGGTTGGCCCTGTGGCGTACAGACTTGAGCTTCCATCAGAACTCAGTAGTGTACACCCCACTTTTCATGTATCTAACCTAAAGAAATGCTTGTCGGATGAATCACTCATGATTCCACTCGATGAAATTCAACTCAATGACGATCTTCAATTTATTAAGGAACCCGTAGAAATCATGGACCGAGAGGTCAAACAACTCAAGCAAAGCCGTATTCCAATTGTCAAGGTTCGTTGGAACTCACGACGTGGTCCTGAATACACATGGGAACAAGAGGACCAGATACGTAAGAAATACCCACATCTTTTTACCAACGAAGCTTCTACTCCCAACACAAATTGATCTCCGGGACGGAGCTCTCATATGGGGTGGAGACTGTAACAATTCGCAATTTCAGGATAATTACTATTCCCGGAAAATTTTACTATTCATTTTTCCCGAAATTTTCCCGAAAGTTGATTTTTATTTCATATTCTCGAGTGATAAATCATTTCCATGGCAAAATAAATGTTTGACATTCGTCAGATCATTTTCGTGAAAGTTATTAAGGAATTACACGTTTTAGGGTAAAACGTCATTCAGAAATTCTACGCACAACGAAATTCGACCCCGTCAGGTGACCCCACATCAGAAAAATGTTTGACACACTCATGATTTATTTGAGAATAAATCATGACTGAGAAAAATATGACCAAAAATAAACCTCGGCCGTGAAAAACTGGAATTTTCAGTTTTAAGCGTTTTTACTCAGCCGTAACCTTAGCCTATACCTGCACCGCGTTTTTAAGATGATTTGAGTTTTCAACTTATTAGAATAAGTCAATATATTTTTCCCTCCTCCTTTGACCAAAAATCATTCCTTGATTTTATAAGTCATTTCGTGATTTTTAGGCTTACGGTTTGATGTCTAAAAGACATTTATACCAACCGACACTAGACTGAGCCCAGTCTAGACATTATAAGTCATTTTAAATCATTTATAACCTATTATAAAAGTAACAAAAGTAACATTTTACTTTTCTCAATTTTACGCAATATTCGTACATTTTACGTATTACGCGTTTTAGACCCGTGTTTCCAGTTTTAGCAGGGTTTTACCACCCAAATGGAACCTACCACTCATTTTATATTTTATTATGGAACATATGGACATGTTTAACAATACTTTCAAGTTTCATAATTTTACGACACCCGGTTTTACGTTTTGAGGCCTAATCATTTACGGTTGGCATTTCCCGGAGTCAAATTTCATCCTAATACTTAGGATATTATCAAGACCAAGCACTCCTCACCCCCTAGGCTTGTGAACTGCCAATAAAGGGGGGGAGTCACCCCATGGTGTGGCTTGATCTTTTGCTAAGTTACTTGGATGAGATACATGTGTTAAACTTGTCATGAAAGCCTTTGACAAAGTCAATTTTGTAACCTCCTCAAAGACCTATAAAAGCCCCCCCCCCCCTCCCCCCTTTGTGCCGTCCATCACCAACACCAAAACCACTCCACAGTTAGTTATTTCCTTCTAATTTCTAGCAAGGATCAAGTGCTTCTTCAAGATAGAAACTCTAGTTAGGTTATCATTCATCAAACACTTCCAAACCCTAATATACTTTGGTGATTTCTCTTGAGTTTGAATCCACTCAAGTCACCTCAACCTTCATCATCCATCTTTCAAGATTACAAGGGTAGAAAGATTGCATGAAGTGAAGTGGGTTGAAGCAAGTCTATCAAAGTCCTATCCTTACATGTTAACTTCCTTTCATCTTTGAAAGCCAAAAGTTGTAAGCCAAACCTAACATGCTTCTTGTTAAATGATCATGCTCATGTTATTTACATATTATTCTTGCTATATTATGTCTTGTATGAATGTCCATGATGTATAAAAATGAGTAAAACATGTTGTTGTAATTGATTGTTAAGATAAGTTACTAAAACAAGTAAACTAGTGACTTTCTTGGTAAGACCTGATCAAAATGGTAAAAATATGATATTGGATTATTACATATTGTAGTAGAGGACCTAACAAGGAAACCGTAGCAACTTGAACCACCTAAAAAGAGTATACGAGTCAAAAGTTACGCCCATTTGAAGTTACAAAAGATTTGCGGCAAAACTGCCTAAAATGTTTCTGTTATAGAAACTTTAAACACGCAAAAAAGGCATTTCTGGTCCGTTTCATGAAAAAGTTAAAGCACGAAAGTTGTCCGGAATCACGTTTTCTTCAAAAACTCAGGAGCACGCCTCCAGAAAATCAATAACGAGTGAGATATTTCTCAGTTTCTTAACAGCTATTTACATATATATAAGTCACTATATTGTGGTTATACTTTAAAAGGAACAAGAGGTCTTATGACCTATAATCAAGACCACAACCATGGCTAGAGCCAAGGTTGAGTCTAATGACCATGGACCAAGGACTAAAGGTCATGGCAAGGCCATGACGAAATGACCATGTAAGCTTACTTAGGCGTAAACATGAAACAAGGAATTAGGCGATAACTTGAACAAGCAATTTGGATCTACTTCACTTAAAAAGGAACCATGAGATATTACAAAGAGAAAATGATCATACAAAACTTATGAAACTTCCCCTAATAACAATCTTCATGTACTAATAAACTTTCCTAAGTTTACTCAAATATCGGACATGTAACTTTTCGGATCAAAACTTATATCTATATATTTTATCAACTACTACAATAGTAGGGAGCCTCATGTGAGGAGTTCATTATGTAAGCCGTCGAGATAAGTTGTGGATTTACGAATTAAAGTGTCCTGGCTCCTCGAACGCTTACTAACATGACTTCTGAATTATGTCGGCCCGAACGGTAGTAAACGATATATAAAACATACATGTTTCATGAATCTTTTCTTTCAAAGACTTACAATATACATCATACCACATCATGGACTAAATGCAAGATATATATATATATATATATATATATATATATATATATATATATATATATATATATATATATATATATATATATATATATATATATATATATATAGGCACTTATTCATATTCTTTACTCCGATCCTAAGTCGCAACATTCTATTATAGGTTGCTCGTAGAAACCTACACGATCCAACCATTACCTTCATTACTTGCTATCTTACTTAAGGTGAGTTCATAGCCCCACTTTACATTACTTCAATGTTTTACAAACCCTTGGGGGGAATACATGCTACTTTTAAACCGAACACAATGCTTTGAAACTGTATGCTGCCTGATTGTTTTATTATTACTAAGTACCTACCTTGCCAATCCTAGGCCCCTATCATGAACCATTTAATCACTAGAATTAGTAAGCGCGAGTATTGTAAATAGGCCTATTGGGATTGACGAATCCCATTTGTTTGAGCAGATTAGTTCAAACGAATGCACTATATTTGAACATTAAGTATGACGGCAAAGTACTTACCGGGGCAACAAAACCGCCGATTGATATTGGTACCCATTAACGTATTGGTTGCATGAGCTTAGTATATAATAATAACTGTTTTGTTTTCTAACATAAGTATGAGTCTAATTAACTCTTACTACCAACATATTGTGTTCAACCGTTAAACAAACTCTATGAATTTCACTCAACCTTTGTGTTGACCTCTTAAGCATGTATTTCAGGTCCATGATAATCAAGAATGGAGCGGAAGGGCACGTACCGAAGGAAGAAGGCTATAAACTATTATGTCATTCGATAAAAACATCAAAGACTTTATATTGATGTATTTTGAAACATGGAACCTTTTAGGGACCTTACTATGTAAACTCTGATATATTTGAATAAATATGAATGACAACTCTTTTAATACGACTCGGTTAGAGATCGTTTTCTATTATTATGACTGTTGTGCCGTCGAGTAACACCCAAGTTGAAGTCCGCTGCATCATGAATTGGGGGTGTTACAGATGCAGATGGCTAGTAATTTGGGGCATTGATAACTTTTGGAGTGTTATATGTCTTGTGTATCCTGGTGGGGTAACAAAATGGCTCTAACTTCCTTTGGTTATTGCAATTGATTCATAAAGTTGTTTCCTACATATATTGGTCCATATTCTTATGAGTTCTTATGGGATGGATCATAGATTGCTTAAGTGTATTTCTATTGGCAGAATGAGGAATTGGTATCTGCACACAAGTCTCATATATCCAAATCAACATGACATTTGAGGCTTGGTTATAGGTTTATCCTATACTTCATAGTTTCAACAACTCTGAAACTTGGAGTATTTTTAAGCATACTACACATGATGGCCTTGTACCTTGGTGACATATTGCTTATTCTGGTTATATAATATTTGCAGTATAAGTTGGCCTTTGATAGGTACTTTTTACTGAAATGTTTTATAATCAGTATAGGTTTATATTGCCACCATAAAGTAGGTTTCCATGGTGTGAAGGGTAATGTATGCTTAGTGGGACAGTGTATGATGCTAGGAATAGTGAGGAGTGAAAGATGAACTTACTTGGTCCTAGCAATGCATTGTCCGTAGGAGGTAAGGTGTGTTCCCCTCAAGGTGAGTGTTTCCTATGTTTTGAAGCCATTTTAGAGATGGAAATGTAGGAACATTGGAAGAGCCCTTGATTTGGTTGAGTGAATGGGTGGCTATAGTCTACACAATGATGCCTTGCTATCCTCTCCTTTTGATTATTGTGGTTGCAGGTTGAATGATCAATTAGGATGATGGCAAGGAAATGTATATTGTGAGGCTATGGTCTTGGTGCAATAATGGGTGAATTGAAGTATGCAATTCATGGGTTGAATGATACTTAGCTGCTCTATAAGTCTGAAGACTTCTCTTATGCAGCAAAGGTAATAGTTGTATCTGATATGGGATTAGAATGTTTGTTGTTTGTATTTGTTAAGAGTTGAATTGTTGTTCATTTCATACTGAATGGGTATGTCCATTGCAGTAGTGTTGAATTTGTGTAATTTGTTTGTTGGTAATAAAATATTTTCACCCTTTTGCACCAAAAAAAGTTTTGTTTTTATCATATAAAAGATATTTATGCATAAAAAGTATAACCTTAAAATATGAAATATCAAAATCTTACTATTCTCTTATAGAAAAATTGCTTAAACTTCTCTTATAGAAAAATTGCTTAAATTTCTTTTCCCACTGTAAAAAGCCGTTTTTACTTTTCACAAAAAGTTCGTGTGTTCAAATCTCGTTGAAAACATATGCAAGATAATATTTGTGAAATAAGTAGTTTATAATAATAATAATAATAATAATAATAATAATAATAATAATAATAATAATAACAAATAAAAAAAAATAAAAAAATAAAACTTTTGGAATTTTCTCAAAACATATTTAATTTTGCATCTTTACAAAATATGGAGAGAGCGAGAGAGAGAAGAAGAAGAAAAAAAAAACCCTCCAACATACAAGTGTACTGTGTACATGAGTACAATGATCTGAAGACATTATTGTTTTTTTTAGAATCAGAATCCAATGGAAGGAAGTGGAAGCAACAAACTGTTGATTGTGTTTCTTTACACTCTATTCATCATTATCATCATCTTACCTTTAATCCATGCTACAGATTTCAAATACTGCAGTGAGCTTTGTTTTAACTTTTTATTCCAACCTTTTCTTAGTGGCTTTTTATTCTACGTGCCCAGGAGGGCGATTCTTTGACCAAATGTATGCGTCCTAATTGGGTATCTTGTGACACTTTTCGATCCTTTTCGAGAAAAAAAAAGTGTATCTAGTGAGTTTTGAACACAAGGGTGTCTAACCACTAGGCTTGTAGCCACCCCATAAATGTGTACCTAGTGGGTTTTGAACGTTAGACCTCTTGTGAGGATATTCCTTGTTGATTGTGATTTATATAAGCAATCCCAAATATTCTGTTAGAGGGTGTTTAAGGTTATTTGGTGAGTTTCTCAGCTTATTATTGTGTTTGGATGAAGCCAAACATTTAAGCTGGTTTTTACCAGCTTCTTTGAAATGTCTTATAGATTATCCAAACACTATCTCCTGCATTCTGTTTTGAAACTGTTCAAGCTACTATGCTGTTTTTACAAATAAGCACAAGGTACTGAAACAAGATTTCAAAAACACCCCAATTAAAGAATCTCAAACATCTACTAAGTGTTCATCAGCTTATTGCATTTTGATACAACAAACAAGCAATTTTGAGGGTATTTGGGATTTCTTATCCAAAGTTTTCATCTGATTATCAGAGGGAAATAAGTTGTTTCAAATGAGCAGCTTGTAATCGCTTATGTAAAACTTCTTATTTCTAAAGGCAATAGAAAATAAGCAGTTCTAAACCAATTCTTGTTTTGGAGGTTGAAATGTATTTTTTGTTGGTTTTATAGACAAAATAATAATAGTCGTGTGTTAGGATCGAACTTGAGATCACGGGATTGCACACAATACGTATGAAGAGAAAATGTAATAATTATTTATAATATGTTATAATTAATTATTAAACACAAAACAAATAAATAATAATTAGTATTATTGACTAATGACTAATTAATTATTAAACGAAGATTAAGAAACTAATTACTAGACAAAACATGAAAACAAGAGAAGGTTCCGGAAACCCCTAGGGGGTACTAGAACCGATCGGCCCAAGGGGGTAACCCACCTCCTTTGTGCCTTGAGCTCCAAGTTTTGTGTAGTATATAAGCAAACCCAAGATGTAGGTTTTTCTCATAACTTGTACACACACATCTTGGTGTTTTCTTTCCCTTATCTTTCTTTGATCGATCCAAAACCGAACACCCCTAAGGGTTTCGATTTCTTGCATCTAAAAAAGAGTTTTGTGTTTTATTACTTGCAAATACTTTTCTTGAATTAGTACGTGTGTACAAGAACGTGAATCAAACACACTATTGTTTGATTCTTGGATTGAATTACAAAAAGGTAAGGGGTAATTCATATAATCCTTATAAACCCTAATTAGGGTTCTTGGTTCCGGAAGATTGCATTGATTCTTGTTCGGGCTAGAATCACAAAGGTATGTTTACGATTTAAATAATTGATTAATTAATTACATGTTATTCGATCTATTATAATTGCTTCCGCTCATGCTCACTTTGATGTTCATAGTTTATTTATATGAAGGTCATGATATTATAATTCCAACAGTGGCATCTGGAGCCGTTATAATGTTAATTAATTATCGAAACGCATAAAAATTGGATCTTGATTCGTATAGTTACATGTTTTTTAGGGTTTATGTGTTAGATCCCTTACCCTAGTTTTTTCTGGGTCGAATTTGACCTAAAGGGTTTTTAGGGTTTATGGTTTTTAATATTTTAATTGGATCAAAAACCCTAGGATGTCATGTAATTGTTATGCGTTTTAGTAAACGATCTTGGTGCAATGTGTTAATTGTTAACCCAAATCCATGAAAAAGTGCATATTTGCATGGATTTTTATTGTGTTATTATTTAAATTGTTTAAATTGCTTATATATATTAATGGTTAAGTTATATTAAAACATGTAAATTTTTATAGATGTCGAATTGGGGAAGACTCCAATATTAAGTAATCAATTATGTGCTATGTGGTATTTATTTAATTTTGGCACGCAATTGATTTATCGATGTATGTGGCTCTTTTTCCAAGAAAAAGAAAGCCCTAATTAGATTAATACGTTATACACCTAGATTTGATTATTAATAGGACTTTTTAATAAGATTTGCATGTGGCTACATGTTTTATACATATTTAATTGTTATGATTATGTATATGTGTTTATTTAGTTGTTTTATTTTTTATTATATATTACTTGTTTTGTTTATTTATTGTGTTAGACATGTTTATTTAAACGAAAAGGGTAATTTTTTGAATAGAAAAATAATACGGACTAAATAATGGCGAAATTGTTTTGGTTTTTAAGAGTTAAAATTTCAAAGAATTGGTTGATTGATGTTTTTGTACGTAATGGTTAAATAGGCTCGACCGAAGTTTACACACTATAAGATGGGTATAAGGATGGCAACGCATTAAATTGTGGCCTTAGATAGACAACATTCTGGCTTAACGCTCGTTTGTGTGTAAATTAGACTTACCGAACAACCATTACATGTACATTGTCATCTTAAGGGTGAATAATCCACAATTCCACAATGATTATCCGAAACACTAAGCTTTCGGGCTTATGCAAAAGTACGATATAGTGGACGATAATTGATGGTTAATCTTTAATTGGTGAACCCGATACCTCAATCAAAACTTTGTTATTTTACTCTTAGCTAATTGGTAATAAAAATGTTTTGTAAAACCAATGTTATGAAGTTGTATGCATGCTTCTTCATACATTATTTTGATCACATCAAAATAGTTATACCCTTATAAAATTAAGTCGAATGCCATCTAATTAAGAACACTTGAAGTTGTAATTTACGTCATGTGAGACTTGGCGAGATTGCAATGGAGAGGTAAATTTCATAAATTCATTGCTAGCAGATCAACTGATGTGATGGATTTGTGAGTTTGCAGTTTTTAAGTTAGACGACTTAAATTGAGTAGGAAGTGAGACTTGACTCAAGGCATTAAGATGGGGACTAAACATGCTTACAATACAAATGTTTTGTGATTGTAAATCCCATAAATCTAGGAATTGGACAAAAGTTATGCCAATTACTTGTACGACAAGTTACCTCATATTGTACTTTCATTACTAGCAGATCAACTGATGTGATGAAACTATGTTTGTGGAGGATCCTAGTTTTCAAGATTATTCTATGGATTTGTTTTCCTTGGGTATTTTAATTTTCTTGAAAAATTGTATTATCAATAATACTAATGTTTTGAACTTTCTTTATCTGTAGAAATGGCTCAAACTGATAACACCAACTTTCGTTCTGTGTTCAAAACTTATTTTGAACGAGAAAAATTGACTAGCTCGGAAAATTTCAATGATTGGTACCGTTCACTAAGGATTGTCCTGCGAGTGACTGGTTAACTTGAAATCTTGAAAACGCCTTGTCCTGCTGAACCTGAAGGCGTGGCAGCTACTGAAGCTGCTAAGGCCAAATGGAATCTTGATTGCAAGGAACATATTGATGTGACCGCAATGATGTTAGGGGCGATGTCCACACCTCTTCAAAGGCAGTTTGAGGAGTATTTCCCCATGAACATGATTGATGAACTCAAGAAACTCTATGAGAAACCATCAAATGTAGAGATTTACGATTTGATGGAGGCTCTACATGGTTGTAAGCAAGGGGATGGTGAACCTGTGAGTGCTCATGTGTTGAAGATGAAAAGTTTCAAGGATCAACTACAAACACTTAAGAAACCCTATGACAATGATATGGCTGTGAACTTAATCAATAGGTCCCTTAACAAGGGCTTTAATGGTTTTGTGAGGAACTTCAATATGCATTGCGTGGGGAGGACAGTAAGTGAATTGCACGCACTGCTCATTGATTATGAGAAAGGGTTGACACCAAAGGCTCCTACGCCCCAAGTTCTTGCTATACAAGGGGGTAGAATTAACAAGCCAAATGCGAACAAGAAGAAGGGTAAAGGAAAGAAGAAGGCTGATAAGAATAAGCAGGTTATGGCTTATCAACCACCTCAACCTAAGAAGAACCCTCCTATCAAGAATAATCCAAAGAAGGATCAAGGATGCCATTACTGCAAGGTGATGGGCCATTGGAATAGGAATTGTCCTCTTTATCTCGATGACTTGCGAAACAATAAGGTCAAGAAGACTGGGCACATGGGCGCCAACACTTCAGGTAACTTATTTTTCATTGAATTATTTACTTTATCTCGTATGATAAATTCCTGGGTATATGATACTGGATGTGGTATTAATATTTGTAATACACTGCGGGGGTTTAGAGAGGAAAGGAGACTAGCTTATGGGGAGCAATTTCTGCATGTGGGAAATGGAGCACAAGCAGCAGTTGAAGCCATAGGAATGTTTGATTTAGTTTTACCTTCAGGTTTAGTACTTTGTTTAAACAATTGTCATTATGCACCTTCTATAATTAGAGGTGTTGTTTCCTTTTCATGTTTGTTGGATCTTGGTTTTTCTCATACTATTGATGGCAATAAAATTTCTGTTTCTTTAAATGGTGTATTTTATTTTAATGTTATTGCTGTGAATGGTGTGTTTGAAATTGATATGAATAATTGTGTGACTTCCAACAATAATAATAATTCGATGTACAGCATAAGTAAGAGAATGAAGTATGACTTGAATTCGTCTTACCTTTGGCACTGTAGACTTGCCCATATAGGCAAGACTCGCATGCAAAAGCTGCAACGTGAAGGGCTTTTGAATGATATCAATGATGAGTCATTTGATAAATGCGAATCTTGTATTTCTGGGAAGATGACGAAGAAACCTTTTCATAGTAATATGGAAAGAGCTTCAGATCTACTTGGTTTAATACACACGGATGTATGTGGACCACTTAGACATGTGTCAAGGAGAGGTGTTGTCTACTTCTTAACTTTTACGGATGATTTCAGCCGTTGTGGTTATGTTTATTTACTTAAGCATAAACATGAGGTGTTTGAAACATTTAAAGTTTTCAAAGCAGAAGTAGAATTGCAATTGGGAAAGAAGATTAAAGCTCTTCGTTCTGATCGAGGTGGTGAATACCTTAGTCAAGATTTTAAAGATTTCTTAACTGAGAATGGAATTGTCCAGAATCTCACATCTCCATATACTCCACAACAAAATGGTGTATCTGAGAGAAGGAATCGTACATTTTTGGACATGGTTCGATCAATGTATAATCTTGCTAATCTTCCTTTGTCTTTTTGGGATTATGCTCTTGAATCAGCTGTTCGTATTTTGAATATGGTTCCCACCAAGAAGGTTGATAAGACACCATATGAGATATGGACTGGAAAAGCTCCGAACTTGTCTTATTTAAAGGTCTGGGGTTGTGAGGCGTATCTTAAACGTGACTCACAAGATAAACTCCAACAAAGATCTGTAAAATGCATTTTCGTAGGATACCCTAAGGAAACTATGGGTTACTACTTTTGCTACCCACCTGAGAACAAAGTGTTTGTTGCAAGATATGGTGATTTTCTTGAAAGTGAATTTGTGGTTCAAGAAATCAGTGGGAGAGTATATGATTTAGAAGATGATCTAAATAATGCATTACCTTCAGAAAACACTAGCACACTTCCTATAGAACCGGAAAGTCTGGGTCCTCCACCGGAAGTTGAAGTAATTCCCATTCGCAGATCTTCAAGATCTGTAAAAGCTCCTGAACGTCTATGTCTTAATGTAGAGGTCGATGAGCATACACTAGGGGATCTTAATGAACCTACTAGTTATAGAGCTGCCATTAATAGCCCTCAAAAAGCTAAATGGAAAGCTGCTATGGATGGGAAAATACAATCCATGCATGACAATGAATTCTGGGAAGAAGTTGACTTACCTCCTGGTGCCATGGTAGTTGGGAGTAAGTGGCTTTACAAAATCAAGACTGATATGGATGGATATGCACACATTTATAAGGCTCGTCTAGTTGCTAAAGGTTTTACTCAAACTTTTGGAATAGATTACGAGGAGACGTTTTCTCCTGTAGCAGACATAAGAGCTATAAGAATTCTCATAGCTATAGTAGCGTACTATTACTATGAGATTTGGCAAATGAATGTAAAAACCGCTTTCTTAAATGGTCATCTAGATGAAGACAACTATATGGTACAACAAGAAGGGTTTGAAAATCCAGAATTTCCAAATCGTGTTTGCAAGCTTAAGAGATCCATTTATGGATTAAAGCAAGCATCACGACAATGGAACAAGAGGTTTGATGCTGAAATTAAAAAGTTTGGATTCACTCAAAATCTTGATGAGCCATGTGTGTATCACAAAGCTAGTGGGAGTGATAATGTAACTTTCCTAATTCTATATGTTGATGACATATTGATCATGGGAAAAGACATTCCAAGTTTACAAGTTGTTAAGGCATATCTTGGAAAGTGCTTTTCTATGAAAGATTTAGGAGAAGTTGCATACATTCTGGGAATCAAAATCTATAGAGATAGATCAAGGCGGTTAATTGGATTAAGTCAAAGTGCTTACATTGACAAAATATTGAAAAGATTCAATATGCAAAATTCCAAGAAAGGATATTTGCCGATGGAAGTGAAACATGACTTATGTAATGAGTTTTGTGCTTCAACACCTGAAGAGGTGGCTCGCATGAGTAAAGTTCCTTATGCTTCGGCTGTAGGATCTATTATGTATGCGGTTAAATGCACAAGGCCAGATGTGGCGTTTGCTCAAAATATTACCAGTCAATTTCAACAGAATCCAGGTGATAAACATTGGATTGCTGTTAAGCATATTCTTAAGTATTTAAGGAATACAAAATATATGTTTTTGGTATATGGTGGAAATCCATCTGCAGAACTTTGTGTTACAGGTTTCTGTGATACATCCTTTCAAAGTAATAAAGATGATTCGAAGTATCAGACGGGTTATGTCTTTGTTATCAATGGAGGAGCTGTAGATTGGAGGAGCAAGAAGCAGAGTACAATTGCGATGTCTGCAACAGAAGCTGAATACATTGCTGCTTCAGAAGCTGCTATGGAGGCTGTTTGGATTAGGAAATTCGTTTCTGGGCTTGGTGTTATGCCTTCAATTGAATTACCTATTAATATGTATTGTGACAATTCTGCTGCAATCATATTTGCCAATGAACCTGGAGTCATGAGAGGCACCAGACATTTTCTACGGAAGTATCACTTTGTTCGTGAAAAGGTTGACGAAGGTGAAATAAATCTGTTGAAGGTTCACACAGATGAAAACTTAGCTGATCCGTTCACTAAGGCTTTGGCGAAAGAGAAGCTTAATGGATTATCCAATGGAATTGGACTTAAATTAGCTAGTAGTTTCATGCATAACTGTGATTAGTATTTGGATAAAGGATATTGTAAACAATTATTATTTTAATGAAATAAAGTATGTTGGTATGTTTATTTCTATTATTAATTATTGTTGTCCTATTTTTGCATGTTTAAATCCATGAATAATAGTTATTCTAAAATTGTCCGTTGTCAGTTAATAATATGGGAATATTATTAAATTAAGACAAATCTGAAGTTGATATAATATACTTAAGTATATTGATGCGTAGACATGTCATTTCAGACGATATTCGATGATACTGAATATAGGACTTATCCCAACTATATGATGTTACTTTATGGATCTTGTCATTAAGTAAATCATAAGAAGTTATCCTTAGACTTGAGATACAAGATAACGGTCATGAATGTAGTACATTTTTGTGGAACAACTTAACGCTATACGTAACTGGTAGTCATAAGGGTTGTTTTCGGAAGTGTTACAAAGTTTGTGTGTTTTGCTTGTAATCAATAAAGAATTTGTTCCTTTAAATTATTTTTTGGAGTTTAATACTGCTGGGCCCCTTGTACGGTTGTCAAGGTGTTTGCGTGGCCACGCCCAAGGTCTTTCTTGAAAGGTTCAAAAGATTTGGTAATCTTGTCAATTTCTAAAACGAGAAACAGAATGGTTAATTAAGGAATGACCTAGATCCATATCCTTATTTAACACGGTATTAGAAACAAAGGGATAATAATAATGAGAAATCATTAAAAGGTTTTCCAGGAGCCTTACTCAAGTTGTACTAGAGGCATCGACGTGTTGCAAGACGCCAATCGATGTGATCACACTATTATGATATGTCTAAGTGGGAGCTGTTGGTTTTATAGACAAAATAATAATAGTCGTGTGTTAGGATCGAACTTGAGATCACGGGATTGCACACAATACGTATGAAGAGAAAATGTAATAATTATTTATAATATGTTATAATTAATTATTAAACACAAAACAAATAAATAATAATTAGTATTATTGACTAATGACTAATTAATTATTAAACGAAGATTAGGAAACTAATTACTAGACAAAACATGGAAACAAGAGAAGGTTCCGGAAACCCCTAGGGGGTACTAGAACCGATCGGCCCAAGGGGGTAACCCACCTCCTTTGTGCCTTGAGCTCCAAGTTTTGTGTAGTATATAAGCAAATCCAAGATGTAGGTTTTTCTCATAACTTGTACACACACATCTTGGTGTTTTCTTTCCCTTGTCTTTCTTTGATCGATCCAAAACCGAACACCCCTAAGGGTTTCAATTTCTTGCATCTAAAAAAGAGTTTTGTGTTTTATTACATGCAAATACTTTTCTTGAATTAGTACGTGTGTACAAGAACGTGAATCAAACACACTATTGTTTGATTCTTGGATTAAATTACAAAAAGGTAAGGGGTAATTCATATAATCCTTATAAACCCTAATTAGGGTTCTTGGTTTCGGAAGATTGCATTGATTCTTGTTCGGGCTAGAATCACAAAGGTATGTTTACGATTTAAATAATTGATTAATTAATTACATGTTATTCGATCTATTATAATTGCTTCCGCTCATGCTCACTTTGATGTTCATGGTTTATTTATATGAAGGTCATGATATTATAATTCCAACAGTGGCATCTGGAGCCATTATAATGTTAATTAATTATCGAAACGCATAAAAATTGGATCTTGATTCGTATAGTTACATGTTTTTTAGGGTTTATGTGTTAGATCCCTTACCCTAGTTTTTTTTTGGTCGAATTTGACCTAAAGGGTTTTTAGGGTTTATGGTTTTTAATATTTTAATTGGATTAGAAACCCTAGGATGTCATGTAATTGTTATGCGTTTTAGTAAACGATCTTGGTGCAATGTGTTAATTGTTAAGCCAAATCCATGAAAAAGTGCATATTTGCATGGATTTTTATTGTGTTATTATTTAAATTGTTTAAATTGCTTATATATATTAATGGTTAAGTTATATTAAAACATGTAAATTTTTATAGATGTCGAATTGGGGAAGACTCCAATATTAAGTAATCAATTATGTGCTATGTGGTATTTATTTAATTTTGGCTTACGCAACCGATTTATCGATGTATGTGGCTCTTTTTCCAAGAAAAAGAAAGCCCTAATTAGATTAATACGTTATACACCTAGATTTGATTATTAATAGGACTTTTTAATAAGATTTGTATGTGGCTACATGTTTTATACATATTTAATTGTTATGATTATGTATATGTGTTTATTTAGTTGTTTTATTTTTTATTATATATTACTTGTTTTGTTTATTTATTGTGTTAGACATGTTTATTTAAACGAAAAGGGTAATTTTTTGAATAGAAAAATAATACGGACTAAATAATGGCGAAATTGTTTTGGTTTTTAAGAGTTAAAATTTCAAAGAATTGGTTGATTGATGTTTTTGTACGTAATGGTTAAATAGGCTCGACCGAAGTTTCCACACTATAAGATGGGTATAAGGATGGCAACGCATTAAATTGTGGCCTTAGATAGACAACATTCTGTCTTAACGCTCGTTTGTGTGTAAATTAGACTTACCGAACAACCATTACATGTACATTGTCATCTTAAGGGTGAATAATCCACAATTCCACAATGATTATCCGAAACACTAAGCTTTCGGGCTTATGCAAAAGTACGATATAGTGGACGATAATTGATGGTTATTCTTTAATTGGTGAACCCGATACCTCAATCAAAACTTTGTTATTTTACTCTTAGCTAATTGGTAATAAAAATGTTTTGTAAAACCAATGTTATGAAGTTGTATGCATGCTTCTTCATACATTATTTTGATCACATCAAAATAGTTATACCCTTATAAAATTAAGTCGAATGCCATCTAATTAAGAACACTTGAAGTTGTAATTTACGTCATGTGAGACTTGGCGAGATTGCAATGGAGAGGTAAATTTCATAAATTCATTGCTAGCAGATCAACTGATGTGATGGATTTGTGAGTTTGCAGTTTTTAAGTTAGACGACTTAAATTGAGTAGGAAGTGAGACTTGACTCAAGGCATTAAGATGGGGACTAAACATGCTTATAATACAAATGTTTTGTGATTGTAAATCCCATAAATCTAGGAATTGGACAAAAGTTATGCCAATTACTTGTACGACAAGTTCCCTCATATTGTACTTTCATTACTAGCAGATCAACTGATGTGATGAAACTATGTTTGTGGAGGATCCTAGTTTTCAAGATTATTCTATGGATTTGTTTTCCTTGGGTATTTTAATTTTCTTGAAAAATTGTATTATCAATAATACTAATGTTTTGAACTTTCTTTATCTGTAGAAATGGCTCAAACTGATAACACCAACTTTCGTTCTGTGTTCAAAACTTATTTTGAACGAGAAAAATTGACTAGCTCGGAAAATTTCAATGATTGGTACCGTTCACTAAGGATTGTCCTGCGAGTGACTGGTCAACTTGAAATCTTGAAAACGCCTTGTCCTGCTGAACCTGAAGGCGTGGCAGCTACTGAAGCTGCTAAGGCCAAATGGAATCTTGATTGCAAGGAACATATTGATGTGGCCGCAATGATGTTAGGGGCGATGTCCACACCTCTTCAAAGGCAGTTTGAGGAGTATTTCCCCATGAACATGATTGATGAACTCAAGAAACTCTATGAGAAACCATCAAATGTAGAGATTTACGATTTGATGGAGGCTCTACATGGTTGTAAGCAAGGGGATGGTGAACCTGTGAGTGCTCATGTGTTGAAGATGAAAAGTTTCATGGATCAACTACAAACACTTAAGAAACCCTATGACAATGATATTGCTGTGAACTTAATCAATAGGTCCCTTAACAAGGACTTTAATGGTTTTGTGAGGAACTTCAATATGCATTGCGTGGGGAAGACAGTAAGTGAATTGCACGCACTGCTCATTGATTATGAGAAAGGGTTGACACCAAAGGCTCCTACGCCCCAAGTTCTTGCTATACAAGGGGGTAGAATTAACAAGCCAAATGCGAACAAGAAGAAGGGTAAAGGAAAGAAGAAGGCTGATAAGAATAAGCAGGTTATGGCTTATCAACCACCTCAACCTAAGAAGAACCCTCCTATCAAGAATAATCCAAAGAAGGATCAAGGATGCCATTACTGCAAGGTGATGGGCCATTGGAAGAGGAATTGTCCTCTTTATCTCGATGACTTGCGAAACAATAAGGTCAAGAAGACTGGGCACATGGGCGCCAGCACTTCAGGTAACTTATTTGTCATTGAATTATTTGCTTTATCTCGTATGATAAATTCCTGGGTATATGATACTGGATGTGGTATTAATATTTGTAATACACTGCAGGGGTTTAGAGAGGAAAGGAGACTAGCTTATGGGGAGCAATTTCTGCATGTGGGAAATGGAGCACAAGCAGCAGTTGAAGCCATAGGATTGTTTGATTTAGTTTTACCTTCGGGTTTAGTACTTTGTTTAAACAATTGTCATTATGCACCTTCTATAATTAGAGGTGTTGTTTCCTTTTCATGTTTGTTGGATCTTGGTTTTTCTCATACTATTGATGGCAATAAAATTTATGTTTCTTTAAATGGTGTATTTTATTTTAATGTTATTGCTGTGAATGGTGTGTTTGAAATTGATATGAATAATTGTGTGACTTCCAACAATAATAATAATTCGATGTACAGCATAAGTAAGAGAATGAAGTATGACTTGAATTCGTCTTACCTTTGGCACTGTAGACTTGCCCATATAGGCAAGACTCGCATGCAAAAGCTGCAACGTGAAGGGCTTTTGAATGATATCAATGATGAGTCATTTGATAAATGCGAATCTTGTATTTCTGGGAAGATGACGAAGAAACCTTTTCATAGTAATATGGAAAGAGCTTCAGATCTACTTGGTTTAATACACACGGATGTATGTGGACCACTTAGACATGTGTCAAGGAGAGGTGCTGTCTACTTCTTAACTTTTACGGATGATTTCAGCCGTTATGGTTATGTTTATTTACTTAAGCATAAACATGAGGTGTTTGAAACATTTAAAGTTTTCAAAGCAGAAGTAGAATTGCAATTGGGAAAGAAGATTAAAGCTCTTCGTTCTGATCGAGGTGGTGAATACCTTAGTCAAGATTTTAAAGATTTCTTAACTGAGAATGGAATTGTCCAGAATCTCACATCTCCATATACTCCACAACAAAATGGTGTATCTGAGAGAAGGAATCGTACATTTTTGGACATGGTTCGATCAATGTATAATCTTACTAATCTTCCTTTGTCTTTTTGGGATTATGCTCTTGAATCAGCTGTTCGTATTTTGAATATGGTTCCCACCAAGAAGGTTGATAAGACACCATATGAGATATGGACTGGAAAAGCTCCGCACTTGTCTTATTTAAAGTTCTTGGGTTGTGAGGCGTATGTTAAACGTGACTCACAAGATAAACTCCAACAAAGATCTGTAAAATGCATTTTCGTAGGATACCCTAAGGAAACTATGGGTTACTACTTTTACTACCCACCTGAGAACAAAGTGTTTGTTGCAAGATATGGTGATTTTCTTGAAAGTGAATTTGTGGTTCAAGAAATCAGTGGGAGAGTATATGATTTAGAAGATGATCTAAATAATACATTACCTTCAGAAAACACTAGCACACTTCCTATAGAACCGGAAAGTCTGGGTCCTCCACCGGAAGTTGAAGTAATTCCCATTCGCAGATCTTCAAGATCTGTGAAAGCTCCTGAACGTCTATATCTTAATGTAGAGGTCGATGAGCATACACTAGGGGATCTTAATGAACCTACTAGTTATAGAGCTGCCATTAATAGCCCTCAAAAAGCTAAATGGAAAGCTGCTATGGATGGGAAAATACAATCCATGCATGACAATGAATTCTGGGAAGAAGTTGACTTACCTCCTGGTGCCATGGTAGTTGGGAGTAAGTGGCTTTACAAAATCAAGACTGATATGGATGGATATGCACACATTTATAAGGCTCGTCTAGTTGCTAAAGGTTTTACTCAAACTTTTGGAATAGATTACGAGGAGACGTTTTCTCCTGTAGCAGACATAAGAGCTATAAGAATTCTCATAGCTATAGTAGCGTACTATTACTATGAGATTTGGCAAATGAATGTAAAAACCGCTTTCTTAAATGGTCATCTAGATGAAGACAACTATATGGCACAACAAGAAGGGTTTGAAAATCCAGAATTTCCAAATCGTGTTTGCAAGCTTAAGAGATCCATTTATGGATTAAAGCAAGCATCACGACAATGGAACAAGAGGTTTGATGCTGGAATTAAAAAGTTTGGATTCACTCAAAATCTTGATGAGCCATGTGTGTATCACAAAGCTAGTGGGAGTGATAATGTAACTTTCCTAATTCTATATGTTGATGACATATTGATCATGGGAAAAGACATTCCATGTTTACAAGCTGTTAAGGCATATCTTGGAAAGTGCTTTTCTATGAAAGATTTAGGAGAAGTTGCATACATTCTGGGAATCAAAATCTATAGAGATAGATCAAGGCGGTTAATTGGATTAAGTCAAAGTGCTTACATTGACAAAATATTGAAAAGATTCAATATGCAAAATTCCAAGAAAGGATATTTGCCGATGGAAGTGAAACATGACTTATGTAATGAGTTTTGTGCTTCAACACCTGAAGAGGTGGCTCGCATGAGTAAAGTTCCTTATGCTTCGGCTGTAGGATCTATTATGTATGCGATTAAATGCACAAGGCCAGATGTGGCGTTTGCTCAAAATATTACCAGTCAATTTCAACAGAATCCAGGTGATAAACATTGGATTGCTGTTAAGCATATTCTTAAGTATTTAAGGAATACAAAATATATGTTTTTGGTATATGGTGGAAATCCATCTGCAGAACTTTGTGTTACAGGTTTCTGTGATACATCCTTTCAAAGTAATAAAGATGATTCGAAGTCTCAGACGGGTTATGTCTTTGTTATCAATGGAGGAGCTGTAGATTGGAGGAGCAAGAAGCAGAGTACAATTGCGATGTCTGCAACAGAAGCTGAATACATTGCTGCTTCAGAAGCTGCTATGGAGGCTGTTTGGATTAGGAAATTCGTTTCTGGGCTTGGTGTTATGCCTTCAATTGAATTACCTATTAATATGTATTGTGACAATTCTGCTGCAATCATATTTGCCAATGAACCTGGAGTCATGAGAGGCACCAGACATTTTCTACGGAAGTATCACTTTGTTCGTGAAAAGGTTGACGAAGGTGAAATAAATCTGTTGAAGGTTCACACAGATGAAAACTTAGCTGATCCGTTCACTAAGGCTTTGGTGAAAGAGAAGCTTAATGGATTATCCAATGGAATTGGACTTAAATTAGCTAGTAGTTTCATGCATAACTGTGATTAGTATTTGGATAAAGGATATTGTAAACAATTATTATTTTAATGAAATAAAGTATGTTGGTATGTTTATTTCTATTATTAATTATTGTTGTCCTATTTTTGCATGTTTAAATCCATGAATAATAGTTATTCTAAAATTGTCCGTTGTCAGTTAATAATATGGGAATATTATTAAATTAAGACAAATCTGAAGTTGATATAATATACTTAAGTATATTGATGCGTAGACATGTCATTTCAGACGATATTCGATGTTACTGAATATAGGACTTATCCCAACTATATGATGTTACTTTATGGATCTTGTCATTAAGTAAATCATAAGAAGTTATCCTTAGACTTGAGATACAAGATAACGGTCATGAATGTAGTACATTTTTGTGGAACAACTTAACGCTATACGTAACTGGTAGTCATAAGGGTTGTTTTCGGAAGTGTTACAAAGTTTGTGTGTTTTGCTTGTAATCAATAAAGAATTTGTTCCTTTAAATTAATTTTTGGAGTTTAATACTGCTGGGCCCCTCGTACGGTTGTCAAGGTGTTTGCGTGGCCACGCCCAAGGTCTTTCTTGAAAGGTTCAAAAGATTTGGTAATCTTGTCAATTTCTAAAACGAGAAACAGAATGGTTAATTAAGGAATGACCTAGATCCATATCCTTATTTAACACGGTATTAGAAACAAAGGGATAATAATAATGAGAAATCATTAAAAGGTTTTCCAGGAGCCTTACTCAAGTTGTACTAGAGGCATCGACGTGTTGCAAGACGCCAATCGATGTGATCACACTATTATGATATGTCTAAGTGGGAGCTGTTGGTTTTATAGACAAAATAATAATAGTCGTGTGTTAGGATCGAACTTGAGATCACGGGATTGCACACAATACGTATGAAGAGAAAATGTAATAATTATTTATAATATGTTATAATTAATTATTAAACACAAAACAAACAAATAATAATTAGTATTATTGACTAATGACTAATTAATTATTAAACGAAGATTAGGTAACTAATTACTAGACAAAACATGGAAACAAGAGAAGGTTCCGGAAACCCCTAGGGGGTACTAGAACCGATCGGCCCAAGGGGGTAACCCACCTCCTTTGTGCCTTGAGCTCCAAGTTTTGTGTAGTATATAAGCAAACCCAAGATGTAGGTTTTTCTCATAACTTGTACACACACATCTTGGTGTTTTCTTTCCCTTGTCTTTCTTTGATCGATCCAAAACCGAACACCCCTAAGGGTTTCGATTTCTTGCATCTAAAAAAGAGTTTTGTGTTTTATTACTTGCAAATACTTTTCTTGAATTAGTACGTGTGTACAAGAACGTGAATCAAACACACTATTGTTTGATTCTTGGATTAAATTACAAAAAGGTAAGGGGTAATTCATATAATCCTTATAAACCCTAATTAGGGTTCTTGGTTCCGGAAGATTGCATTGATTCTTGTTCGGGCTAGAATCACAAAGGTATGTTTACGATTTAAATAATTGATTAATTAATTACATGTTATTCGATCTATTATAATTGCTTCCGCTCATGCTCACTTTGATGTTCATGGTTTATTTATATGAAGGTCATGATATTATAATTCCAACAGTGGCATCTGGAGCCGTTATAATGTGTAATTAATTATCGAAACGCATAAAAATTGGATCTTGATTCGTATAGTTACATGTTTTTTAGGGTTTATGTGTTAGATCCCTTACCCTAGTTTTTTTTTGGGTCGAATTTGACCTAAAGGGTTTTTAGGGTTTATGGTTTTTAATATTTTAATTGGATTAGAAACCCTAGGATGTCATGTAATTGTTATGCGTTTTAGTAAACAATCTTGGTGCAATGTGTTAATTGTTAAGCCAAATCCATGAAAAAGTGCATATTTGCATGGATTTTTATTGTGTTATTATTTAAATTGTTTAAATTGATTATATATATTAATGGTTAAGTTATATTAAAACAAGTAAATTTTTCTAGATGTCGAATTGGGGAAGACTCCAATATTAAGTAATCAATTATGTGCTATGTGGTATTTATTTAATTTTGGCTTACGCAATCGATTTATCGATGTATGTGGCTCTTTTTCCAAGAAAAAGAAAGCCCTAATTAGATTAATACGTTATACACCTAGATTTGATTATTAATAAGACTTTTTAATAAGATTTGAATGTGGCTACATGTTTTATACATATTTAATTGTTATGATTATGTATATGTGTTTATTTAGTTGTTTTATTTTTTATTATATATTACTTGTTTTGTTTATTTATTGTGTTAGACATGTTTATTTAAACGAAAAGGGTAATTTTTTGAATAGAAAAATAATACGGACTAAATAATGGCGAAATTGTTTTGGTTTTTAAGAGTTAAAATTTCAAAGAAT
>JARVZY010009765.1:0-22070 GCA_030686995.1 Artemisia argyi
GTGTGACAATGTGGTAACCCACGTTTTTGGAATTCAACGGTGTACAATACTGTGTTTAAAAAAAAAAGAAATATGGATTATTAAAACATAGGTATCAAGGAAATTTTACACTTATTAAGATCAAAAACCTTTAACAAAATGATTATGATAAACTTTTGTAATAGAACGTAGACATACCTCCTGTGACGTTGCCAAATGTTTTTGTATCTTTTAAGAAGTCAATGAAAAGTTTAATCTTTTGTTCAAAAACCCTGCACACTACATCTGCTCTGTCCGCTGCATTTAAAAGAGGGAATTCTTCTATATGTCTCTGAATTTCGGGCCAATTAACATTGCATGTGAAGGTTATGAAGAACTGTGGATTGCCAAGTACACGACAAATCGCCAATGCATCTAAGTAATGGCTATACATGTACCTTGGTCCTCCAGTAAATGAAGAAGGTAATATAATTCTTGAACCCGTGTTTGATCCATCACAATCTCCTCTTGAAATTGCATCATAAAGTCCTGAAAGATATTCTCCTCGAATATCACTTTGATGTGTTCTATAGAAATCCATTCTGTTCTGTTCTATAGAACAATACACACCAACTACATACTGCTGAAATAGTCTGCCGGTGCGGGAAAGCAAACCATACTCGTCATGCCTTGGTGAAGCTGATATGTATAGAAAGCATTCATTGTAACCCGTCTTTCTTTTTCATTTAGGTCTGCCGATCTTAAATATAAATTTGTGGGAAACCCTGGATGACCGTAGATGAAAATAAGTGGAAACTGCAATGACATATATGATTGATGCAGCTTGTTAATCCTTTTCGGCGGTCCATCTCTATATTCAATTATAACATCATAATCCGATTCGGTTGTAGGACCGCTGTCAAACACTATGGCTCCAAGAGTGTTTGACCTTGGTAATTCATAACCACGTGCACCGCCACCGTTGTAGAGCCTGACTTTAAATTCCGGTATGTTTGCTTGTGCGCATTTGTCACGGGCAGTTCTGAAAACCTGGACCAATTCATTATGGGTATCTAAAAAGTGAATCAAGCCTTGTACTATTTCTGGATCTAAGTTAGATTGATTGGAATTTGAAAAATGGGCCATCCTATTTTGCACTTCATTCTGCGTATCGTAGATGTATAATTGGAGAAACTTTGGCTTATCATCGCCAGTAGGACAAAGTGAACCAATATTATGATAAATCTGGCAAGAAACTTAAAAACATACGGACCTCTTCCTTGGTTAACTGTAGTGTCAATTGTAGCACCAAAAGAAGTCATGGCAAACATCTAGTTGTATGCTCTGATGTTTTCCATATAGGTGCTGTTTTGTAGAAGATATCTTATATATTCAGGTGTCTGACGTTCGGGATTCATGATGATCTTGCCACCGCCACAACACAAATGGTACTGAGGCTGACCACCATAAGAATGGTGACCTCTAAGACTTTCTCCAGGCCAAAAAGCTGCTTTACAATAGCGGCAACATTCAGTGCAGTCTCCTAAGTCAATATAAGTAGGTGATGTACATGCATTGACAAACGAAATAGAATAGTAAGTTAACTAATTTAAACGCTGCATGAATTCAAAGGGTAATGTGTTTTAAAGAGATGGTATTAGAAATCCACGTGAGTGCATATGAGAAGTTGTTGCGCGCTTGCGTAGGTTCCTTGCTGAGCCTTCATTTGCTGGCCTGCCTCTCTTTCGCCTTTGGCTTGTAGATGGTACATTTGTATGAGCTGGTTGTTGCTGCAACGCATTCTGGTTTGAATGACTATTTGGATTACCTGTTTGACAACGGGAATGCATCACCGAAGTTAAAATCTCCATATGTCTAAATGGCATTCTGTTATAAAGAAACGTCATTAGAAGTTTCCTTAGCATATATGAGAAGTCGTTTCTCTAGTATCACAGACAGTCAGGCTCGGATCATTTGCAGAACTATAGCTTCTAGCCCGTTTTCGCACGTGTTTTGTTGGGCCTTGATTTCTTGCCATGGGCCTTTTTTGCCTTTGGGTTGAACATTCTTGAAGCTTATCAGATGCTCGTTGTTCCAAGGCATTGTGGACTGACCGACCATTTACGTTATCTGCACGACAACATTAGTGTATAAATAAGAGTAAAATTTGTATATGTGTAAATGGCAATGTGTTATTAAGAGATGGTGTTAGAAGTGTACCTAGGTGGATATGAGAAGTTGATGTTTTGCCGGCAGTAGAAACAACATTAGCTGGATCGTTTGTGGAACCACATTTTGTGGTTTGTTTTTGCATACACGTTGTTGCATCTTGGTTTGCTACCCTAGTTTTTTTCCTCGGTTGGCCTGTACACTCTTCAATTGTATGAGAATCTGGTGGTGCCAAGGTATTGTGGTTTGAGTTAGTGTTTGCATTAGGTGCAGAACAGCTGTGGCTTATAGCAGTTGGTGTGCAGCTATTCTGTGTCGTGATTGCCATGTCATCTTGTGGTAGACCTTTGTTCGCTGCATCAGAGGATGATCTTTGATCTTGACTATGCAAACCGACATCTAAATGAACATGCAACTGAAGTCCACAATTCTGGTCATTTGGTTTCTTTTCAGCGCAGTGATCAATTATCTTTTTCTTTTTTCGAGTCTGCTCGAAGCAAGCGGCATTTTCTGTAAGGAAACAATCTCTGTGAGAACGATGACTTTGGGTTAAATGTTTAAACTATCTTAAAAGAAAGATATCTGCAAGTGTACCTATCCGCAATGGCTGTAAAGTATTATTGACAGCAGAGGTTGAAGAACATGCACCATCTATAGGAGAAGTGCATTGCAAATGGGCTGTTGCGTTTTTTTTTTTGGCGGCCTGCCTCGCTTGCGTTTTTGTGATGCAGTCTGTGTAACTGAATTAGACAATGACGGTTGAATAGCATCATGAATATCACAATATAAATGAGTGTGTGGATCAACTGTAAGTTGCTCTTGCACAGGTTTTGGCGGTGATCTAAAGCCATCTTGTGGACCACTTGTCAGTTGATTTTGAAAAATGGCAGAACATGCAGTATCTATAAGAGAAGTGCGTTGCAAATGGGCTGTTGCGTTTTTTTTTGCGGCCTGCCTCGCTTACGTTTTTGTGATGCAACCTGTGTAACCGAATTAGACAATGACGGTTGAATAACATTATGAATATCAGAATATAAATGAGTGCGTGGATCAAGTGTAAGTTGCTCTTGCACAGGTTTTGGCGGTGATCTAAAGCCATCTTGTGGACCACTTGTCATTTGATTTTGAAAAATGGCAGATGCTAAAGGGCCATTATGATCATTGTTGTCACATGGTGCAACGGCAGTTTCTTTTGGTTGTTGAACAGACCGACTGTTATCTCCATGGCCTGCTACACCAATACCATAAAGTGTTGAAGTTTTGAATAGTAAAGCGAAACAGGAGTGTGCATCATATTTTGTAAAAGCAACACGTAAATGAAGTTGGTAAAGTAGTAAAGGGCTGAATAACATGGATAAAGAGTAGCATCCATCAAATTTTCTAACAGTAAAAAATATACTGCCACCTTTAGGTTGTGTATCAGTATTAGAACAACTACTTTAAGAAACATTTTGTTTTGTAAAAGCGTGAGAATTAGAAATCTGATGATGCTCATTAACAACAGTGAAGAAGCAAGAACATTGTACAAATACCAGAATGAAAAGTGCATTAAGAAACCAAGGATCATAAAAAAAAACTAACCTGAAGTTTTAAACACGTTGCTTTGTCTTCTGCGTGGAGGGCTAAAGAATTCAGGAACGCCAGTGTGCACATGAGGTAAAGCATCAGCATAGTTAACCTGAAAGTTGTGGTCTAGAACACCCGAATTTTGCTGTTGCACATTGGCTATGAAAAAAAAAAAAAAAAACAGCGACATGAACAGATGGGAATGAGTTGCAGGGTAAAAAAACCGATTTGTAAAAGGTGCAAAACACAACTGTATGTGAACTAACCTTTAAATAAATCAGCGATAAAAGTAGCAGCAGAAGGAGCACTAACATTCGCAGACGATGATACAACAAACCCATAAGAATTGCCCTTTTGCGTACCGGCATATTTTGTATGACAATCACTCAGGCCATGTGAATCGCCAATAATGTTTGTTTTTGGGTTTCGTGACAAACGGGTAGAAGTATTGTCGGGAGTACATTTGAATGTTTGTTTGATAATTATAAGAACCAATAGAAAGGAAAGCAAGAGAAAGCAAGGGAAACAACATAAGGAGCACTACTATAAGCGTAAAAGCAGTCATATTGATAACAAAAAGCAGCAGCAAAAAATTATTTGTGAGTGAAAGAGTTTTTAAAAAAAATAATAAAAAAAAAATCAGAAACTGCTGTAACAAAAGAAAAAAGGTAAACACAAATGCATCAAAAGATCTTAATAAAGGCATATTTAATCATTGTAAATAGCTATCTTATTAAATGAGATGAACTAAACAGGGTAGCTTATTAAATGAGGCAAAACAAAGTAACCTAAGCATATTAAACCACCTAACTGGTTATAACAACAATGAACAATAAATAAGGTCAACAACCTTATATCAAACAGGGTCAGCTTATTAAATGAGGCAAAGGAAACTAACCTAAGCACATTAAATTAGCTAATTGGTGACAACAACAACCAACAATAAATACGGTCAAGAACCTTATATCAAATAGGGATTGCAATTAAATGACAATAAGAGTGGAATGGGTAGAGAAAAACACAAAAACACAGGTAACAAACCATAACACATAAGAAACATAAGCACAAACCAAAAAAAGATCAGAATCACCATATGAGAGGTAAGATTCGTCAACTGATCTAACCCAAGCAATCCAGAAAAATCCACACCAACTCCTAAAGCAATATGTGGATATAACCCAAAGATCTACTGTAGATGGAAACAGCTGGCACAAAAAAGACCACATGTTTATTAAAATATTGTTGTAACTGTGCATCCCCTCACATGAAACTGTAGCACTACAGTGCAATTTTTAGTTTGGGTCGGACTCCGGTAAGGCACCGATGGACGTAAGATCCGGCCGGAGCCTTTGGTAAGGAAGAAAATGTAAGTGATGAGAAATAGTGGGTGCCGGGTACCAAAACTTAATCAACATATTCGGGCTAAAAAAAAACCCGGCCCAAAGTAAAAAAAAAAAAACATATGGCAAAAGCAAGGGGATTTTTAGCCCCCTTATTGTTATATGGATATAATTATAGGGCATTTAAAAAACTAGGTGGGACTACCCGCGCGTTGCCGCGGGGTGTTTTGCCAAAGTAATTAGTCGGAATTAAAAAAAAAAAAAAAAAAAAAAAAAAAAAAAAATTAACGGTCGTTGCTACAGTAACTAATGACCGTTAGTTACTGTAGCTACCGTTAATACTGTAGCATCTGCCCGAAGTTACTGTAGTTGCTCTCACAGGGCAACTGTAGCTGCAAAGGGGGGCAGCCCTTCCTGCTAAATGTAATATAGGGATAAAATTCTCTCTTTTTCTTTTATTTTCACCCGAAAATGTCGTTTAACTTCTAGTAATTACGATAATGTCATTGAAAATCAATTTTTTGTCTCTCATTTATACCTTAGCAAGTTTTTCGACTTGTCTTCTATGTGTCATGTACCAAGTTTTTCGATTCTTTGTGATACTCGTATAAAGTAATCTATTATCAAAAGAGAGATGACTAGTAGGACTTTTGGTACACAAAGACATAGCTTAACTAAGAAAATTTCAATGTAGATGCAATATTTCTTAAAGATTCAATAAGCAATTATAACAATCCATTTTTTTATTAAAAAAAAAAAAAAAAAAAAAAAAAAAAAAAAAAAAAAAAAAAAAGAGTAAACTTTTACTATTTTTTTAAAAATTTAATATCTCGCAAGTCGTTAAACGTTACGCAAAACGAATCATACCATCGCGAAGAGAATTAAATCATCTTTCTATAGACGGGCACTTCGATATACTTTTTGACGCACTTTTTTTTCGGTTTTTTTTCTTACGTCTGAAAAAATCACATGTGATTTATGAAATCACACATGTGATTTCATAAATAAAAAAAATCACATGTGATTTTTTCAGACGTAACTGGAAAAAAATAAAAAAAAAATGTCAAAAATATATCGAAGTGTCCGTCTAATGAAAGATAAAAAAATACTCGTCGTGATGGTGTATTTTTTTTTCACTTGATAATTTACCGTTTGCAAGATATTTTATTTTCTAAAAAAGATGGAAAGTGAGGGTTTTATTATTATTATTATTATTATTATTATTATTATTATTATTATTATTATTATTATTATTATTATTAATTTTTTTTAGTGGCCAGATTGTTTCATTACATCTTTAAATAATTTTGGTTGATCTCAACTCTCTAGCTTAACGAGCTAGATTGCAAAAGCCCAATTGTAAAAGGTTCGGCTTTAGGGGTGTTCATCGGTTTGGCTATCGGGTTATTCGGTTTATTCGGTTCGATTTGTTCGGTTATTTTTTTTTCTGAGTCCAACCGAAAACCAAACCAAACCGAATTTAAATTTGATTCAACCGAACCGAATAACCGAAAACCGAACCCCTATAACCGAAAACCAAACCGAATAACCCGAATTACATAATTTTAATTATTTTTTATTTAATTATATATATTTTTAGAACAATTTTTTTTTCAAGCTTAAATAGTGTTTAAATACATAAAAAAATATATATTTATATATTTTCGGTTTTCGGTTTTCATTGTCAAACCCATATCCAAACCGATAACCGAATATTTAGTTCGGTTCGGTTCGGTTTTGACTAATTCGGTTCGGTTACAAATTCGGTTCGGTTTTTTTTGGTTCGGTTCGGTTTCAATTTTCGGTTATTGTGGATATTACCCGATCCATGAACACCCCTAGTTTCGCTTCTCTTATGAATTATGATAGATCAAATATTCAATTGTAATATTTTTTTGCAAAACAAAGTGACGAACATTTACACCACTGTTGTATATTTCATATACGCCTCTAGTGTACTTCTATTGATTTGGAAAGTTTTTCTTGGTATGTATATCGATATTGCATTCCGGAACTAGCACAACACCCGCGAGATAGTGCGGTATCAAAGCGAGAGAAATCAGTTGTAATTGTTAAAGTTAGATGTTAACAACGACACAAACTCGGTTGTTGTTGATGTTGTTGAGAACTTAAAAAGGAAACCATCATTTCTTTGACCCGCCTCCACATGATGATATCTATCATTACGTAGAGATGAGTTCTTTTATCACGGGACAACGTTTTTTACTACATAAAAAAACTCTACATTCATCTTACCAAGACCTCAACTGAATAGATAAATATAATCCTAAATAATCGAAGATATAAAAAAAGAAACACATAACTGAAAATTCAATGAACATAAAAAGAATGTAAAAATAGTTATAATTATATGTGTTTAATGTAAATTAGTAGTATTTAGTTTCAACAAAAAAAATTTCATTCAAATGTTTCTCAATAAGGTGTTAATTGCATTTAAGAAAATATTTTCGTTACTGAATTATCTTTGACTTATTTGATTCTCCTGACCAGTTTTCAACATTTTTTTTCCCCTCAAATTTGTTTTTTTTTTTTATTGAAAGATGCTTGAGATATGTTGTATTGTATACGTCGATTATAGCACTAAATTTTTTTAAGACAATGTGATATGAAGATAAGGTAAACAAAACAATATTTCCATTTCATTTGCGATAAAGAATATGATCACTAAGCTAGCTTTAGTTCGATAATATGCATGACCTCTTTATATCAACGTACCTTCTATATCACACCAAATCAATATCAGATACATACCGGCAAATGTTAGCTAACCAAAGTAAACTATTTTATCGAGTCTGTGAAAGAGTTTAATACATTTAAGTCTCAACGATGATCCTAGTGGTGTTAGGATTAAAGCACCAAATGGGTTGTTCTTGCAGGTTACTTCGCACTCAATTTGTATTTATTAATGCATTTAAGTCTCAACGATGATACTTACAAGGAAGAAAAAAAAAAGGTTTACTGATTCTTGTTTTTGTGTCTTTTCGCTTGGAAATACAAGCAAAAACCGAAGATCTAGTAACTGCCGATTCCAAGGGAGACGGGCAATGGGGAAACGATGATCCTTCGGTTTTCGAAATTATGTCGATTGCCAAAGGTTTCAAGGAGAGTTCCAAGTGACTAATGGTCACGGTCCTTTGAAGGCACCACAAATTATGAAAGTAAGATTTTATTTAGTTGTACCGCTTTATTTATGTTACTACTATTCTTGTTATTGTTAGTTCGTTATTATTGATAGCAATGTTTTAAAAATCACGCCTACTCCCTAAATCCCACGAGGCTCTAGCCTTTGGGATTTTTTTAGATCGAGGCTCACGACATGCATGAATCCCGTAAAAATCGCAGCGCCTTGGGGATTTTTGCGCTTTTGCGCCTTGGAGATTTGTGCGCCTAGAAGATGTAACGGGGTTTTGGCCTTTTTTTCTTAATAGTAAGATACATTTTGGGCTTACATGTTATATACATTTGGCCCTTTAAGTTATAAAGTATCTAATAACCCTAATATTTTAAAAATTAACTAAAACACACAATCAACAAAGAACTATGTATTTTTTTGGTTGTTTCTTTAGTGTTAAGTGTTACCAAACAACTATAGATTTTTTGTTGTTGATAGTTGATAGTTTGATACATGTTAATTTGTTAAATTTCATAAGTCACAGACTCATATATTATAACGTATATTCAGTAATTTAGGGTAGTTCATGGATTCTGATATGTTGTTTGCATAATATTTTGGGTTTAAATGTAACATTTGTTAGATGTAATAACTATTAAGTGGCATTATGCATTGAATATAGATATTTTGTGTTATTTAAGCTGCATAAGTTGTCACATATGTTATAAAAAAAAACCTAAATGTATAGTGCGCCTTATATTTATGAATCCCCGCGCCTTGGTTTGCGCCTCGACTCGAGGCTCTTTGACCCCCTTTACGCCTTAGTGCGCCTTGAGCCTTTCAAAACATTGATTGATAGTCACTACTTCTTTATTTTGGACTTGAGAATTTATCTGATTCGTTTTGTGAACAGAATGCCATTGCTGCCAGTTGCCACTGCTTGCTACGCCAAATACAACCAAATAGATTATGTGATCATTAATCAATCTTCAATAGACTGTGGGTTCTTCCGGTAGGTTTCCCGTCACCCAAAGAGTTGACCGGAGATCCGGCCGTTGGAAGGTATGTCTTCAGTCAATTCAATTAACATTATGATGCAGAAAAAATCTATTCAACTATACTGGTAGAACCCTACATGGCATCTTTAAGGCTGCAAGCAGATATGGATGCACTCCCACATCTATGTCGTACACCAGTTATTTAACAGTGTATGATTCAAATTAACGTGTATCGATGCAGGGGTGGTGAAAGCTTTTCCAATTGAACCCATGTTGAAGGATCATACAAAAATGGATATTTGCAAGAAAATTCAGGTTTATAGTTTACTATCATTACATTTTTTTTTCAATCACACTTTTATAAAAGTGTATAGTGGCTATTTGGATAGATCTGGCGGGTTGGGTAACGGATCAAAATATTTTTTTTGTATGGGTTGGTTTGGGACTTTGGGTTTATTCGAGCATGGCTAACCTGGAATATTTCATATTAATATACCAAAGGAATGTCATCTGTATGTTCCTTTCTATTCTGATGCTCTTAAAACTTACTACAAAATTAAGAAATTTCACATGCAAGTTAGGAGTATAGTTATTACGTATTTTGGGCGTTGTTTATTATTGTCTTATCGATTGTTCAGATAATGAAGCTTCTGATCTTCCCGGCCAAGTTTGGGGTGTCTATTTTGGTTGGGTAGAAGGTCACTCACAGGAGTGATTAAAGACCGTAATTAACATTAGATGGGACCATAGTTTTGGCTCTTTTAGCAGAAACGTTGTAAGAATCTAAACTTTTTTTCAATCAATTAACCATCAAGTTATTTATGTGAAATGGCTCTATAGAGAAGAGACTAAACACATATATGTGAAATGGCTCTATATGTGCTATATTTTTATGGTTAATAAGCCGAAGAGGTAAAATTTACTTTGTTAGTTATACAGGATTTGTTTTGAGGGTTTAAAAGTCACCACTAGCATATGTTGGAATTATGATATCATGACAATCATATAAAATAAACCAAACACATCAAGAGAGCATATGCGGAAGCAATTATAACAAGATCATATAACTTGTAATTAATTAATCAATATTAAATAGTAAACATACCTTTGTGATTCTAGCCCAAACAAGAATCAAATTGCAATCTTCAAATCAAGAACCCTAATTAGGGTTTATATGGATTACAAGAATTACCCCTTACCTCTTTTGTAATTCAATCCAAGATTCAAACAATAGTGTGTTTGAATCACGTTCTTGTACACACGTACTAATTCAAGAAAAAGTTTATGCAAGTAAATTAAACACAAAACTTAGTTTGATCAATAAAATCAAATCCCTTATGGGATTGTTTGATGGATCGACAATGGGACAAAGAGAAGGAGAGAAAACACCAAGATGTGTGTGTACAAGTTATGAGAAAACAATACATCTTGGGTTTGTATATATACTAATTGAAACTTGGAGCTCAAGGCACAAAGGAGGTGTGGAAACCTCCTTGGCCGATCGGTTTGAAGGGTCCCCAAGGGATTCTAGAACCTTCCCTTGTTTCCAAATATTCATTAGTATTACTTTCCTAATCTTCGTCTAACGGTCGTTAGTCATTCTCCGTTAAATACTAACGGTCGTTACTAGTTTTGTGTTTATTAATAATTACGTATAACATTTATAAATAATTATTTCTTTTTCTCTTCATACGTATTGTGTGCAATCCCGTGATCTCAAGTTCGATCCTAACATACGACTACTAAAATAATGTCCATAATCTAACAGCTCCCACTTGGACATATTTTAATAGTGTAATCACATCGGTTAGCGTCTTGCAACACGCCGATGCCTCTAGTACGATCTCGAGTAAGGCTCCTAGACAAACCTTTTAATGATTTCTCATTATTATTATCCTTTTGTTTCTAATACCATGTTAATAAGGATATGGATAAAAGTCATTCCTTAATTAACCATTCTGTTTCTCGTTGTTAGTGATTGATCAAGATTACCAAATCTTCTGAACATATTTAGGGGAGATTTTGGGTGTGGCCACACATACATCTTACCAACCCTACGAGGGGCCCAGCAGTATTAAACTCCAAAAATAAATTTAAAGGAACAAATTCTATCTTGAATACAAGCAAAACTCACAAACTTTGTAACATTTTCGAAAACAACCCTTATGACTACCAGTTACGTATAGCGTTAAGTTATTCCATAAAAATGTACTACATTCATGACACTTATCTTACATCTCAAGTCTAAGGATAACTTCTCATGATTTACTTAATAACAAAATCCATAAAGTAACATCATGTAGTTGGGATAAGTCCTATATTCGGTATCATTGAATATCATCTGAAATGGCATGACTACGCATCAATATACTTTAAGTATATTATACCAACCTTCAGATTTGTCTTAATTTAACAATATTCTCATATTATTAACTGACAACGGACAATTTAAAATAACCTTTATTCATGGATTTAAGCATACAAATATATGATACAATTTATAATAAATTAAACATACCATGTATTTAAATTTATTATAATAATTGTTTAACATCCCTTATCCAAATACTAAATAGATCAACGCATGATAACTCTTGTTGATGAATTATGTCTCAAGTAATGACATTCCTACTTGTTGACAAAACATAAATCATCCAACTTTGATCCATTGGAATTTTAAGAATACTTATTTCAAGAATTCAACTAGTGAAGTTCTTGTATATGCATACTCAACTATTTTGATAATGCCTTATAATCTTTCATAAATGTGTGACATCCTTAACCACCAATTTATGATAATCAAACTTCCAAACATTTTAAAGTTTAAAGTATTCTTGTTCTCTTAACGTATAATGCAACTATGCTCTTACTAAGCATAACTAGTACATATAGCCAAAGATGAAATCTTTACCATAACTAGTATTGAGTGTCATCTCAATTTCATTAGCATCATTGTATGCAACAACAATTTGCTAAAATTTCCCATAAACATTAATATATATTGTGTAATGTTTGATGCCTTTCAAACTTTCAAGTTTGTTGGCTTTGACAATTTTCACCACAATTGAAAAATTGTTCATCTATAGAATTTTGAAGCTGTTCCAGATTTAGGATGTGATTCTATAATCAAACATATTCATTTAGAATATTACACAAGTTATCTAATAACCTTTTAATTAGATATCAATATTGCCAAATCATCTTGTAATCAAGCATAATACAACAAAACATGATGTTCATGAAAAATCTTTGAGTCATATTTAGTTTTTATTCATGTCATACATATCTATTTAGACTTTCTAAATAATACATCATGTCATATTAGATTTATTTACCGCACATGTTTCAACAATAAACATTCATTCCAAGATTATATGTCTTATTTCCTAAATCTTACAAGTAAAGTTTCATTACATTCTAAGACTTAACATTTACTTATATGGAATATTACTTTTCATATGTTCTACAACATATATGATTTAAGAAATTAAACATAATACTCCCACTAGCTTTTAGGAATACTTAGAAATTATCTTATTTCAATTATAAATCAAAACATGAATTTAATAATTAAACATAAGAGTAATCTTCTAGATGCATGCATTTATCCATTCATGGATTATTCCACTTTTGTACACTTCCAAAGATTTATTTTCATAAACTCCTTTTGATTACTTATCGTCCTCGCTCAAGTAATCACTCAAGAAAGAGTTTTGATATTCTATTGTCAATTTCATAAATATGACAATCATAATCTCTATATATTTAATGTGTTTAGAAAAGAATATTCAATCACAGTTAATTTCTTAAGTGTGATTAATAATCTTGTCATAAGACATGCATTAAATACGTGCACAATATTGTCCATATGATTTCTATTCAAAGATTTAAACCACAAGGGTTACCTAATCTTTGAAGAAACTCATCTTCATTTTCTAGTCTAACTATTAAGATAAACCAAGTTTCTAAAATTGATTATCTTTATGGACAGCATCTTAATCATTCATATCATGTATACTTTACCCAATTTCATATTTGGTAATGTATCATAATGATTATCAGGTTTACAATAATCCTGTAAATCATAGCCCTCAGCATATTAATCAAATATCTGAGATATATTGCTATTCTATGAATGATAATTCCATCATCTTGAGATTTAACATTTAAATGTCAACCTTTATTATCATGTTGAGATTTAACATTCAAATGTCAAACTTAATCATGATATTTACTAGTATATTTTATAAGATTATGTATCTTATAATTTTATCTTTTAAAGATCAAATCTCCCACTTGCTTTTTGTAATTTAAATACTATCTTTAAATACTTAGCAAATAAAGAAACAATACAATATTCTCTTTTGGGATATTACAAATACATATTGACAGTTCCTAACTTTACTTTGTTAATAACCTCTTCATAAGCAGTTAAACAAATTTGGAACTTCAATTTAAGACTTAATGTGATTCATCACATTCATCACATTCCATCATATGATAATGTCTTATTAATCTTCTATGTTGGAGTTTTATTAAATATGTTCAAGTCATACTCAACATTCTAATCTTGAAATCTTTTGGAAGAAAAGAAGTCATAGTTATCTTTAATCAAACAATATAACTTGAGTTTGATTTTCCTAACTGAACATACCATAAACATTTGGTATTTCATTAGTATTAATATTGTAAGACAATCTAACAATATTTAAGATAACCATATTCCTCTTGGCTTGTCTATTTACCAACTAAGTCATTTTAATGGTATATTAATTTACAAGCCAATTACATGCTTTATAACACAAGTACTTTTTACAAAGTCACTTCATGTCCATGTCTTTACAAGAAAACATAAACTGTTATAATCCCACTATACATTATAAGTCATTTAACAATTTAATGACTACATGTATATGCCTTAATTAAAAAACATAACAAGATAACGTCTTACTTTATTATAAGTCTTGTAACAATTAAAAGACTTTATGTTTATATCTTTACAATGAAACATAAACATGTTTAATTAAAGTAATTATAAACGCCATCTATTGGTTTCAATAGTAATTTCAAGTTAATTTATTACTTCATAATAATGTAAATAACATTATTTCTTTATTTATTTATGTCATTCCAAGAACACATAAATATTCAGATTGAAGTAGCACTAGATTACTTAATTAATTTATGTCATTCCATGAATTCATAAATATATAAATTAAAGTAGTCTTGATATCATATTGACACATGTTCTAATAGGTATCTAATTTAGAAACTGCAAATTCTCATAGTTCAATTACATCAGTTGATCTGCTAGTAATGAAAATATGAAATTCACCTTGTTGTTACAATCTAGTTAAGCTCTCACATAACGTAAATTGTAACACCAAGTGTTTCTTGAATTAGCTTAGCATAATTCATATTAGAACATTATTCTAATTTAGAAACTGCAAATTCTCATAGTTCAATTACATCAGTTGATCTGCTAGTAATGAAATATGAAATTTACCTTGTTGTTACAATTTAGCTAAGCTCTCACATAACATAAATTGTAACATCAAGTGTTTCTAGAATTAGCTTAGTATAATTCATATTAGAACATTATTCTCTTACCTTGTAGTCAAGAGAATCCATTAAATCATATCTTTATGAGTTGTTTCTTGCACACATTAAAGATAACATTTCTCCCACTTGTGCATGGAACAACCTCATATAGTTGATAAACAACACGCCATGCATATGTTTATGTGATCAATATGATTGTGTCATAGATTTTAGCATAACAAATAGATGTAGAACAACAACGTCTAGTAAGGAAACGTACAAGACTATCCTTAAAAGTATGAGTGTCTACACTTGGAAAGTAATTATCTTTAGCTACCAAGATGTCAAAGCTTGTAACTCCCACTGAATTAAAGATCATTACAATAATTCCTTATTCAGTAATAAGTACACAATACTCCCACTGAATTTGACAACATTGTAAATGTTTCATATCCAGTGAAGACAAATATTGTGCTTTTAACTTTCCTACACCTTTAAATGTCCATACGTAACAATTACTTATGCACTAAAGAATGTATCCTACTATGTAAATGATGGACTATCCACCAAATGCTATTAACTTGAAAAATTGGGCATGCAATTTCTTCCTTAACAGGTCTACCATCCTACAATGTATGGAGCACCTTTTAAATAGTCAAAACAACTGGATGAATAAACTAGTTTGTCTTTTAACATTTTGCGGTAATTAGTCTTGATTCTAATTTATAATAACTTATAAAATGTCACACATAATTTTCTGTTAACCAAATATCATATTTGTTATTAAGAATTTAATCACCGAATGAGGATGATAAAAGCCCTATGGAAAATATATACAATTTTCTTAACTATTAAAAAAATTTGCTATGAGTTATATATATTAGAATTTAGACATATCTAATATTCCTATTATACTTTCTCATTCATGAAAAGGAATAGGATTGTGTCTCACTCTTCTTTCATAGAAAGGAGACTTCTTTTGTCTTTTAAGTAAATTATTCTTAATCAAACATTTGTTTGAAAACAGAACGATATCAATTCACCAAAGCCCAAAGTGCGTTTACGGTTTGAACGTTGCATTAATACATTAAAACGAATTACAAAATTCAATTTCAGTATTTTCAATAATTAGGTTTTTAAGAAAATAAAATACCCATTGGTAAATATTCATATAAACCGTAGTATTTTCTTAAAGCTAGGATCCTGATTGACATAGTACCATTACATCAGTTGATCTGCTAGTAATGATAGTATTCAACAAGGTAATTGTCGAACAATAATTGCCAATATCATATTGCAATTCCTAGATTTATGGGATTTACAATCACAAAACTTTTGTAATGTAAGCATGTTTGATCCCCATCTTAATGCCTTGAGTTCAAGATCTCACTTCATACTCAATTTAAGTCGTCTAACTTAAAAACTGCAAACTCATAAATCCATCACATCAGTTGATCTGCTAGCAATGAATTTATGAAATTTACCTCTCCATTGCAATCTCGCCAAGTTCTCACATGACGTAAATTACAACTTCAAGTGTTCTTAATTAGATGGCATTCGACTTAATTTTCTAAGGGTATTAAATTTTGACGTGTAATCAAAATAATGTATGAAGAAGCATGCATACAACTTCATAACATTGGTTTTATAAAACATTTTTATTACCAATTTACTAAAAGTAAAATAACAAAGTTTTGATAGAGGTATCGGGCTCACCAATTAAAGAATTACCAACAATTATCATCCACTTATATTGTACTTTTGCATAAGCCTTAAGGCTTAGTGTTTCAGATAATCATTGTGGAATTGTGGTGAATTCACCCTTAAGATGACAGTGTACGTAATATAGTGATATAGGTAAGTCTAGAGTCAGCAACCAAGCAGTTGTAGAGAACCGGTAGGTGCATGAGCTTTAAAAACCCCTCTCTACAAGTACATTGGATGGCAACCTTCGGTCTGCCTTTCGCACACTATGTACAAAAACATCAATCAACCAATCCTTTGAAATTTACTCTTAAAACCAAAACAATTTCGCCATTTATTAAGTCCATATTATTTTTCTATTCAAAAATTACTCTAACATAATAATAAACAAAAAACAAGTAATACATAATAAAATAACCAAATAAACATATATACATAATCATAACAATTAAATATGTATAAAACATGTAGCCACATGCAAATCTTATTCAATAGTCCTATTAATAATCAAGTCTAGGTGTATAACGTATTTATTCAATTAAGTTTTTCTTCTTCTAGGAAAAAGAGCCACATACATCGATAAATCGATTGCGTAAGCCAAAAGTAAACAAATACCACATAGCACATAATTGATTACTTAATATTGTAGTCTTCCCCAATTCGACATCTATTAATAAATTTATATGTTTCGATATAACTTAACCATTAATTTATATATCCAATTTAAACCATTTAAATTATCACACAATATAAAATCCATGCAAATATGCACTTTTTCATGGATTAAGCTTAACAATTAACATATTGCACCAAGATCGTTTACTAAAACGCATAACAAATTATATGACATCCTAGGGTTTCTAATCATATTAAAAAATCAAAAACCAAAACCCTAAAAGTCTAAAAGGTCAATCGACCATAAATAAAAAATTAGGGTTAGGAATATGAAAACCCTAAAAACATGTAATTAAACGAATCAAAATTCAATTTTTATGCGTTTCGATAATTAATTACACATTATAACGGCTCTAGATGCCACTGTTGGAATTATGATATCATGACAATCATATAAAATAAACCAAACACATCAAGAGAGCATATGCGGAAGCAATTATAACAAGATCATATAACTTGTAATTAATTAATCAATATTAAATAGTAAACATACCTTTGTGATTCTAGCCCGAACAAGAATCAAATTGCAATCTTCAAATCAAGAACCCTAATTAGGGTTTATATGGATTACAAGAATTACCCCTTACCTCTTTTGTAATTCAATCCAAGATTCAAACAATAGTGTGTTTGAATCACGTTCTTGTACACACGTACTAATTCAAGAAAAAGTTTATGCAAGTAAATTAAACACAAAACTTAGTTTGATCAATAAAATCAAATCCCTTATGGGATTGTTTGATGGATCGACAATGGGACAAAGAGAAGGAGAGAAAACACCAAGATGTGTGTGTACAAGTTATGAGAAAACAATACATCTTGAGTTTGTATATATACTAATTGAAACTTGGAGCTCAAGACACAAAGGAGGTGTGGAAACCTCCTTGGCCGATCGGTTTGAAGAGTCCCCAAGGGATTCTAGAACCTTCCCTTGTTTCCAAATATTCATTAGTATTACTTTCCTAATCTTCGTCTAACGGTCGTTAGTCATTCTCCGTTAAATACTAACGGTCGTTACTAGTTTTGTGTTTATTAATAATTACGTATAACATTTATAAATAATTATTTCTTTTTCTCTTCATACGTATTGTGTGCAATCCCGTGATCTCGAGTTCGATCCTAATATACGACTACTAAAATAATGTCCATAATCTAACAGCATATGTCAACCTCATAAAGTGATTTTTTAAGAAGCGGATCATATTTCAATAAACGTTACCTGAGATCAGCGTGGACCCGGTTAAGACAACATAGTCTGGCGGGGTGGCGATGGGGCTTTCGCTGTCCGCGAAGGTGGTCGTTTCTAAGTTGAAATTCACCTTTCAAAAAAAAAAAAAAAAAAAAAAAAAAATCTACCATTACCCAACTTGGTCCGTTTGACCGTCACCCACTCACCCGTTTTGACTGGCCCGTTTCACTTCCTATTAGGGATGATATATTCGATGTAAATCACTGTCTATTTATACTTCTAGGATTTTCATATGGTATCTCACTAAATATATACATAAAAAGGAAGATAAACACCCATGTTAACTCCTAGTTTTTATTTCAGCAAGCTTGTTTTATCAATGGAACCGATGAGCAAATTGGTGATGAGATGATGGAAATAGCACTTGTTGGTTACATCACGGGATTTCATACAAAGGTAACTAAATTTATGTTAGGTTTTGGATATGTGACTGAGAGGCGTAGAGAGAGAGAAAGGGAGAATCAAAAGCTGAAAGAGAAGAGCGGATGGAGAGAGAGAAAATCCATGAAGAGAGGCGTAGAGAGAGAGAAAGGGAGAGAAGGTTGGAGGCCAAAGATGCAACCATGGGGAAGAAGAGTAAGATCACCAGAGACCTAGACCATGACATTAGTGAAAAAGTTGCACTCGGTATGGCGTCTGCTGGTACATCACGTAGTGGTGAAGTCATGTATGATCAACGTTTATTCAATCAAGAAAAGGGAATGGATTCTGGTTTTGCAAGCCATGACCAGTACAATGTCTATGATAAAGGCTTGTTCATTGGAAAACCGACTCTATCCACTTTATACAGGCCAAAGAAAGACGCTGATGATGAGATGTACGGTGGGGCTGAGGAACAGCTTGAGAAAATCAGAAAGACTGGCCGGTTTAAACCCGACAAGGGATTCACGCGTGCTAGTGAAAAGAGCGCACCGAGAACTGGACCAGTCGAGTTTGAGAAAGAAGTGGCTGAATAAGCTGATCTATTTGGTCTGGACCAGTTTTTGACAGAGGTCAAAGGTGGAAAGAAACCATTGGATAACATTGGAAATGGTGGGACCATGAGAGCAGGCGATGGGTCATCTACATATGAAGGGTATGAAGGGTCTGGTAGGAGTCATTTTGGGTTCAAAAGGGGACGATAATCTGGACGGAAGTATCGTCTGCATACATTATTTACTTTTACGTTCGAGTTATTTGGATGAATGTCTATGGATACTATGTTTTATATATTTGTATTATGCAGAAATTTGGTTTAAAGTATTATTTCTGTTACTTTGCTATTTCAAAACGTTCCTATAAACTTCGTTTACTTACAAGCTCCTATGTGTATTTAGAATCAAGTAGTCTGGTAGATTGTAAGTTATAACAGACAATCTACCAAAAGTTGTGTCTTGTGCGAACGGTTCATAAATCTCAACCTGTTTGTTATACCATTGTATTCTTTTGCTTCGTTTGTTTATTCTGCTAAGAAACTTTGGTTCTGTTTATTGCATTTGATAACTTACTAGTTTCGGGGTCTCTGTTAGCTTGATGTGTTGTGAGACTGGGCTTTGTTGTTTAGCTTGTGATCGAGATGATAATGGGCTTATAATATTCTTCACTTTTTTTGAAGTTGATTTTCAGCCAAAACAGCTTTTGTAGCTTTGTAAGCCTGTGTATATATTTCAATGGAGTCAAATGTGAAAACATATGGTTGAAGTTGCAGATGTTCTGTAGCAAAAGGGGAAGAAAAGTATGACTAATAATCCAAATTAATGAAATGACCGTTATGCCCTTAACTAAAAAAAAAAGATACTAGCGAATAACGGTGTTGACCAATGAAAAACGGGTCAAGGGACCTCTTTGGCCTCAAAATCCCAAGTTTTGGACTCACAGCGACTAAAATCCCAAGTTTTGTCCCCCGGTGATGTTTTTAGTCATTTGTTAATCTTTTCTTTTCGGCTATCGGGATACAAGAGTTTCTGGTGATGCTGTAATTACTGGGAAAACGAGCCCAATCCCCCTGATGATAGTCCAGGGAAAGCTTCAAGGTATACACAAAGTGATCATAGCACGAGGTTGAGACACAGTGAAAAGTGGAGTTGTGGATCAGGTGTGTTTGACAACAAATGCAGATGGATTGAGGTTTCTTAAAGTTAGAATGAGATCAGTAAGAATCCCTCAAATAGGAGACAAATTTAGCAGTAGGCATGGACCGAAAGGAACGGTTGGGATGACTTTTTTTTGGGTAAAAGGTTTCTAAACCCGGTGAATAGCGGTTAGAATGACTTATATACAAGAAGACATGCCATGGACTATTGAAGGTATATGTCCCGACATTATTGTGAATCCACATGCTATTCCTTCTCGTATGACCATTGGTCAGCTCGAGTTGCTGCTCACATGGGAAAGGAAGGCGATGCCACTCCTTTCAATGTCACTGTAAGTGTAACAAAATAGCATAATACAGTGTTTTGATGTTATGATTTTCATAGTTTATTCAATTCTTTGGACCAACAAAAAATAGCATAGTCGAAGAAATGGGCCATATCCAAAATATCTCTTTTGACGAAACCGAAACCTTGTAAAATATAACAATCCACCCTCCAACTGTTCTCCAAGACATAAACCTCGGAGACAGTATATCAGTTAATGGAACATGTCTAACAGTAACTCATTTCGACACGATTTATTTTATTTATTTTATTTATTTATTTATTTATTTTTTAATTTTTATAAGTAGGATTAGCTCCTGAGACTTTACGAAAAACGTCGTTAGACGAGTTGGCAAAAGGGGATTTGGTTAATGTAGAAAGAGCTGTTAAGCCATCTTCGCGAATGGGGGGACATTTTGTGCAAGGGCATGTTGACGGGACAGGGGAAATTGTGAGCATGAAAGGCGAAGGTGCTTCGTTATGGATTAAGGTTAAGACGAGTAAGGAGATATTGAGGTTTATTGTGCCGAAAGGCTTTATTGTGGTTGATGGACTAGTTTGACTGTTTGTAATGTGTTTGATGACAAGGATTGCTTTGATTTTATGTTGGTTGAGTATACGAAGTAGAAAGTTGTGGTTGCGCGGAAGGAGGTCAGGATGAAGGTGAATTTGGAAGTTGATGTTTTGGGGAAGTATGTTGAGGGGTTGCTTGGTAGTGGATTTGTCGAGAGTATTAAATCAAGAGCGATGTGATTTTGATGACGGTGATTTCTTTTGAGGTACATTTTCTAAAAGATTTTAGTATGAATTTGAGGAATAAGTGATTTAAGCTATACCATTATGATATCTGAATAAAAGTTATGCAATCTTGTGTTGGTGATCATATGCTTCGTAAATGTTGTTCATAACTGTATTCATTTGTGATAAAATGGTGATTGAGATAGGTTGATTGTAATTTAATATAAGAGGTACAATGTAGAATGGCTTGGTTAATGTTGTTATTATAGAGAACTTGCGAATGTTTATTTGATCGACGTTGTGTTGTTTGATGTGTTTGAGAATTTTGAGTCTATGTTGGTAGTTTAATATGTTGGCTTGCAACTTTATGTCAATTGGGAGTGTCCTAATATCCATCATCCATGTAATATAAAATACGTTCTGCTTCTGCCTGCCAACATTTAAATACTACATTTCTCTGTCAGGCGTCCTTTAGGTTGATGAATATTCTAACCTCGTGTCAATGGTCACAAGTTAACTCATTGAGGTTTTTAGAAATTAGTATTGTGGCTGATACGTCAGTATATTTGATTAAGCTTTTTTGAGGTGCTTAATGGCTTCTTGTAT
>JARVZY010009766.1:0-21964 GCA_030686995.1 Artemisia argyi
TTTCAAGAATGAAATTAGGTAGTACAAATAAGGTGTTAAGATCTTGCTGAGTGGTAAGGCACTATCGTGTCTCTAGATTGTTTTAATGTATTCTGGTGGTTTATCGTGTTCATGTAGGAAATCAATCTAAACATAACCCTAGTACAACTATTCTCAGTATTTGAAAATTTTAAGTCGAATATAGTTAGTCAGACTATATTCCACTGTCCCTAGGGTTAAATATAGGTGACTAGTCTATATTTAGCCAAGGTTCGATAAAATTTTCAAATACCTAAATTAGGTATACTTGTGATATGTCCGTTGCTTTTGGGAAACTGTCCCACTAAACAAAGGCGATGTCAACCCTTAAGTTGCAAGTCCCGCCCATACAAGACTTGTAACGTATGTTTTTCATATTCCATTGCATAGAAGATAGTAAGGGTAGGTACGTATGGAAAGGAAGTTTTAAGTAGTTCTAAAATAGAACATACTTGGCCAGGATCACGAACTTTTAATAATGAAGGTTTCAGAAGAAAACTTTGATGAATGCAGAGAAAGTTCAGCTTTTGTCGATGATGGATTTGTTTGTCATTTAAAAATCTCATATTTCTATTTAGAAATCGATAGGTTGTGACGGGTTTTTGATATCATATGAAATGATATTGATGATGTGATGGAATAATTTTAGAGACCATTTGCACAAAACACAATGTCTCGGAAGTAGGTTAGACCATTGTGCAATTCACAATGTCTGGGAAGTAGGTTAGACCATTGTGTGACTCAAAACATTTGAGAAATGGTTAAGACCATTGTATAATACAATGTCTTGGAAAATGAATGAGACCATTGTATCTCACAATGTCTTGGAAAATGAATGAGACCATTGTATCTCACAATGTCTTGAAAAGTGAATGAGACCATTGTATCTCACAATGTCTTGAAAAATGAATGAGACCATTGTATCTCACAATGTCTTGGAAAATGAATGAGACCATTGTATCTCACAATGTCTTGGAAAATGAATGAGACCATTGTATCTCACAATGTCTTGGAAAAGTGAATGAGACCATTGTAACATACAATGTCTTGAAAAGTGAATGAGACCATTGTAACATACAATGTCTTGGACATATAATGTTGGAGTAGGAACATGATTGGGAGAATGTGATTGTGTCGAAATTCCCTAGAATAGGCATACGCAGATATGTTTAGTCCATTGTTTAGATAAATGATTGAAAATAAACCGAGTTTATATATCAATATACTAATGCTTACGGGGAAATGCTCAAAATGGGTATATATGAATATACTAATATGTTTGTGAAGCATAACATGCTTACTAAGTCCATAATCGTCTGGAGGATGGAAGACACGGAGAGCGGAAGGCTATAAAATGTTTTTGTTTGTGATTGTAGTTATAGTTTAGGTCTCACTTAGACCCGTTTCTCTATAACCATGGCTCTGGTACCAATCTGTAACACCCCCCAATTCATGGTTGCAGCGGAATTCAAACTGGGTGTTACTCGACGGCACAATAGTCACAATAATAGAAAACGAACTCCAATTGAGTCGTTTTAAAAGATTTATCATTCAAATTATATAAATATCAGAGATTACAAAATGAGGTCCCAATTGGTTCCATGTTTACAAATCACATTAAGTGAGTTTTCGAATGATAATAAAATTTATAGCCCTCTTGAGTATCCGTGCCATCCTTAATCGTCATGAACCTGAAATACATGCTTGAGAGGTCAACACAAAGGTTGAGTGATATTCATAGAGTTTGTTAAATCGTTTGAACACAATATGTTGGTAGTGTGAGCTATGGACTCACACCAATGTTTGGAAAACAAAACAGGCAGGCTACGTTATTATACGCCCATAAAATGTATTATACACTAAGCTTATGACACCAAAACGTTAACGTGTACCAATATCGATCGGCAGATTTATCCCGGTAGGTACTTTGCTAACATACCTAAATCTCAAATATTAGTGCATTTGTTTGAACTTAGTCAATACAAATGGGATTCGTCAATCCCAATAGGCCTATTCACAATATTCGCGCTCACTATTGCTAGTGACTAAATGGTTCATAATAAAGGATCTCGGTTTAGCAAGGCTGGTACTTAGTGATAATAAAACAATCAGGCAAGCATACAATTTAAAAACATTGTGCTCGGTTAAAAATAGCATGTATTTCCCCCAAGGGTTTGTAAAACAATTAAGTAATGGAAAGTGGGGCTATGAACTCACCTTAAGTAAGATAGCAAGTAATGAATGTAACGGTCGAATCGTGAAGGTTTCTACGAGCAACCTATAATAGAATGTTGCGACTTAGGATCGGAGTAAAGAATATGAAGTAGTGCCTATATATATATATATCTTGCATTTAGTCCATGATGTGGTATGATGTATAGTGTAAGTCTTTGAAAGTAATGATTCATGAAACATGTATGTCTTATATATCGTTTACTACCGTTCGGGCCGACATAATTCAGAAGTCATGTTAGTAAGCATTCGAGGAGCCAGGACACTTTAACTCGTAAATCCACAACTCATCTCGACGGCTTACATAATGAACTCCTCACATGAGGCTCCCTACTATTGTAGTAGTTGATAAAATATATAGGTATAAGTTTTGATCCGAAAAGTTACATGTCCGATACTTGAATAAACTTAGGAAAGTTTATTTGTACATGAAGATTGTTATTAGGGGTAGTTTCATAAGTCTTGTATGACCATTTTCTCTTTGTAATATCTCATGGTTCCTTTTTAAGTGAAGTAGATCCAAATTGTTTGTTCAAGTTATCGTCAACTCTTTGTTTCATGTTTACGCCTAAGTAAGCTTACATGGTCATTTCGTCATGGCCTTGCCATGACCTTTGGTCATTGTTCCATGGTCTTGAGACTCAACCTTGGCTCTAGCCATGGTTGTGGACTTGATTCTAGGTCATAAGACCCCTTTGGTCTTCATAAACCATAACCTATATGTAATGACTTTGGTCTAAAAATGGGGCTGTTAAGAATTTGAAGAAATTATCACTCGGAAAGCGTTTTTCAGGGCTCGAGCTTCTTTGTTCCTGAACGAAAACGTCGTTCCGGACAACTTTCGTGTTTTAACTTTTTGATGAATCGGACCAGAAGGGTGACTTTCAAAAAGTCAGAATGCAAAACAGTATGGTTTAGGCAGTTTTGCCGCAAATCTTTGGTAACTTCAAATGGGCGTAACTTTTGACTCGTATACTCGTTTTAGGTGGTTCAAATTGCTATGGTTTCCTTTTTAAGTCATATATAACAGTAACTAAGTGTTTCATGTCATGGTTACTTTATTTTGGTCGTGGTTCTCAATATAAGTCACTAGTTTTCTTGTTTGAATAACATAGGTTAACATATGTATACCAATACTTGTTTTACCAATTTTTATACATCATGAACACAATACAAAGACCATATATAGCATGAATGAAACATAATAAGCATGAAAATGATATTGAGCAAGAAAGTGTATTAGGGTTTGCTTACAACTTGTGAAGAAACTAACTAGAACCCAAGATCAAAACCAAGAACCACTACTTAATCTTCCAAAACCTTTCCAACCATAGCCATGCTTCCATATCAAAAACCCTATCTTATAATCCCTTGATAAACACTAATCTAACATAAAAACAACCTTTATTAAAAATCTTCACTAAGAACACTTGGAAATTTGATGAGTTTTTGTGGTGAATTTTAGTGTTTTATGGTTGAAAGGTGTTAAGGATCAACTAGGAACTATGCCTTGAAACTTGTGATGGATTGAATAAGCAAGATCAATGATCAAATGGGGTGTTTTAGGGTGTGTTTGGTCGTTGCTATAGAGAGAAAAAGGAAGAGATGAGTTCTTATGAGTTGCCAAGTCTTAGATGAAGTCTTATAGGATATTTAGGAAGCTTATACACATGTATACATCCTAAGGCTCAAGGAAGGAGATCAAGACACCTAAAGGGTGACTCCCCCCCCCCCCTAAGTCGGTTTCAAGAGGATAAGATTGGGTGACTTGGTCTTGGATGATAATATCCTAAGTATGTAGCTAGTTTTGACTCCGTAAGTTGCTAACCGTAAGTTTTTAGGCCACGAAACGTAAAACCGGGGTGTCGTAAAATTATGGAACTTGAAAGTATTGATAAACATGTCCATATGTTCCATAATAAAATATAAAATGAGTGGTAGGTTCCATTTGGGTGGTAAAACCCTGCTAAAACTGGAAACACGGGTCTAAAACGCGTAATACGTAAAACGTACGAATATTGCGTAAAATTGAGAAAAGTAAAATGTTACTTTTCTAATAGGATATAAATGATTTAAAATGACTTATAATGTCTAGACTGGGCTCAGTCTAGTGTCGGTTGGTATTAAATGTCTTTTAGACATCAAACCGTAAGCCTAAAAATCAAGGAATGACTTATAACATCAAGGGATGATTTTTGGTCAAAGGAGGAGGGAAAAATATGTTGACTTTTTCTAATAAGTTGAAAACTCAAATCGTCTTAGAAATGCGGTGCAGGTATAGGCTAAGGTTACGGCTGAGTAAAAACGCTTAAAACTAAAAATTCCAGTTTTTCACGGCCGAGGTTTATTCTGGTCATATTTTTCTCAGTCATGATTTATTCTCAAATAAATCATGAGTGTGTCAAACATTTTTCTGATGTGGGGTCACCTGACGGGGGTTGAATTTCGTTGTGCGTAGAATTTCTGAATGACGTTTTACCTTAAAACGTGTAATTCCTTAATAACTTTCACGAAAATGATCTGACGAATGTCAAACATTTAATTTGCCATGGAAATGATTTATCACTCGAGAATATCAAATAAAAATCAACTTTCGGGAAAGTTTCGGTAAAATGAATAGTAAAATGAATAGTAAAAGTGAATAGTGAATTTTCCGGGGAATAGTAATTAACCTGAAATTGCGAATTGTTACAGTCTCCACCCCATATGAGAGCTCCGTCCCGGAGATCAATTTGCATTGGGAGTAGAAACTTTGTTGGTAAAAAGATGTGGTATTTCTTACGTATCTGGTCCTCTCGTTCCCATGTGTATTCAGGACCACGTCGTGAGTTCCAACGAACTTGACATTTGGAATACGGCTTTGCTTAAGTTGTTTGACCTCTCGGTCCATGATTTCTACGGGTTCCTCAATGTTCCTCAATAAATTGAAGATCGTCATTGAGTTGAATTTCATCGAGTGGAATCACGAGTGATTCATCTGACAAGCATTTCTTTAGGTTAGATACATGGAAAGTGGGATGTACACTACTGAGTTCTGATGGAAGCTCAAGTCTGTACGCCACAGGGCCAACCCTGGCTAGGATTTTGAATGGTCCGATGTATCTTGGGTTTAGTTTTCCTCGTTTACCGAATCGTATCAAGCCTTTCCAAGGCGATACCTTTAGCATAACCCTGTCTCCGACATGGAATTCTAGGGGTCTGCGTCGTGTGTCGATGAACAGGGGTGGTTACTTATGAGGACTAAAGTCTGGGATTACCGGTGATGTAATTTGATTTGTCATTTCAGTGTATGGTGTAGGATGAGGCTTACTTTTATGTAGGAAAGGTATGGTAATAGTCGAATATCAAAGGAAATTAATATAGCAGTCGAATATTAATAGGAATTGAGATAGTAATTGCAATCATAGCCTAGTAAGTAATCGGTTGTTGTACCTAGTGTTTATTGACTTCACACTTATGTTATTTCGGATACAAATAAGCCCACTTGTTTATAATTCTTTATTTACATAGAGAGGCATCCCAAACAATGTAAATAGGGGAATATAAACTTATGGTTTAGTGATTTACAATGTCTTTATTTAAATGAAAAGGCATCCCAATCCATTCAAATAATTACAAATCATCCTACACAACATTCATACTTAGTCGGTGAGTTACAAGGTAGGGTATTACGAGATGATACTGGTGTTCCAAAAGTACAAAATGAATATTCAATCTTGTAAAGCTGATGAGAGTACTTGTGGTGTAACTATAGATGATTTGAGCTTTAAAAGTGCATCAAGATCTGTTAATGAGCTTGTGTTTGCCACAGTTGTGAAGGTAATGTTGTGATATGTTGATGAACCAAAGTGCTTAGTGTATGCTTAATGTTAATATTGGTAGAGATGTCAAGTTTGCTTTAAAATTTTAAGAAATTTTAAAGGTTTATGACGGGATGGTATCCTTAGGACCTAAACAGGATAGTACTTCTACAGGATGAAGAGAATAATTGATAACTATCCCAAGATAGTAGTTCGGATTATCTCATAAATGAAAAATTTCAAGAATGAAATTAGGTAGTACAAATAAGGTGTTAAGATCTTGCTGAGTGGTAAGGCACTATCGTGTCTCTAGATTGTTTTAATGTATTCTGGTGGTTTATCGTGTTCATGTAGGAAATCAATCTAAACATAACCCTAGTACAACTATTCTCAGTATTTGAAAATTTTAAGTCGAATATAGTTAGTCAGACTATATTCCACTGTCCCTAGGTTAAATATAGGTGACTAGTCTATATTTAGCCAAGGTTCGATAAAATTTTCAAATACCTAAATTAGGTATACTTGTGATATGTCCGTTGCTTTTGGGAAACTGTCCACTAAACAAAGGCGATGTCAACCCTTAAGTTGCAAGTCCCGCCCATACAAGACTTGTAACGTATGTTTTCATATTCCATTGCATAGAAGATAGTAAGGGTAGGTACGTATGGAAAGGAAGTTTTAAGTAGTTCTAAAATAGACATACTTGGCCAGGATCACGAACTTTTAATAATGAAGGTTTCAGAAGAAAACTTTGATGAATGCAGAGAAAGTTCAGCTTTTGTCGATGATGGATTTGTTTGTCATTTAAAAATCTCATATTTCTATTTAGAAATCGATAGGTTGTGACGGGTTTTTGATATCATATGAAATGATATTGATGATGTGATGGAATAATTTTAGAGACCATTTGCACAAAACACAATGTCTCGGAAGTAGGTTAGACCATTGTGCAATTCACAATGTCTGGGAAGTAGGTTAGACCATTGTGTGACTCAAAACATTGAGAAATGGTTAAGACCATTGTATAATACAATGTCTTGGAAAATGAATGAGACCATTGTATCTCACAATGTCTTGGAAAATGAATGAGACCATTGTATCTCACAATGTCTTGAAAAGTGAATGAGACCATTGTATCTCACAATGTCTTGAAAAATGAATGAGACCATTGTATCTCACAATGTCTTGGAAAATGAATGAGACCATTGTATCTCACAATGTCTTGGAAAATGAATGAGACCATTGTATCTCACAATGTCTTGGAAAAGTGAATGAGACCATTGTAACATACAATGTCTTGAAAAGTGAATGAGACCATTGTAACATACAATGTCTTGAAAAGTGAATGAGACCATTGTAACATACAATGTCTTGGACATATAATGTTGGAGTAGGAACATGATTGGAGAATGTGATTGTGTCGAAATTCCCTAGAATAGGCATACGCAGATATGTTTAGTCCATTGTTTAGATAAATGATTGAAAATAAACCGAGTTTATATATCAATATACTAATGCTTACGGGGAAATGCTCAAAATGGGTATATATGAATATACTAATATGTTTGTGAAGCATAACATGCTTACTAAGTCCATAATCGTCTGGAGGATGGAAGACACGGAGAGCGGAAGGCTATAAAATGTTTTTGTTTGTGATTGTAGTTATAGTTTAGGTCTCACTTAGACCCGTTTCTCTATAACCATGGCTCTGGTACCAATCTGTAACACCCCCAATTCATGGTTGCAGCGGAATTCAAACTGGGTGTTACTCGACGGCACAATAGTCACAATAATAGAAAACGAACTCCAATTGAGTCGTTTTAAAAGATTTATCATTCAAATTATATAAATATCAGAGATTACAAAATGAGGTCCCAATTGGTTCCATGTTTACAAATCACATTAAGTGAGTTTTCGAATGATAATAAAATTTATAGCCCTCTTGAGTATCCGTGCCATCCTTAATCGTCATGAACCTGAAATACATGCTTGAGAGGTCAACACAAAGGTTGAGTGATATTCATAGAGTTTGTTAAATCGTTTGAACACAATATGTTGGTAGTGTGAGCTATGGACTCACACCAATGTTTGGAAAACAAAACAGGCAGGCTACGTTATTATACGCCCATAAAATGTATTATACACTAAGCTTATGACACCAAAACGTTAACGTGTACCAATATCGATCGGCAGATTTATCCCGGTAGGTACTTTGCTAACATACCTAAATCTCAAATATTAGTGCATTTGTTTGAACTTAGTCAATACAAATGGGATTCGTCAATCCCAATAGGCCTATTCACAATATTCGCGCTCACTATTGCTAGTGACTAAATGGTTCATAATAAAGGATCTCGGTTTAGCAAGGCTGGTACTTAGTGATAATAAAACAATCAGGCAAGCATACAATTTAAAAACATTGTGCTCGGTTAAAAATAGCATGTATTTCCCCCAAGGGTTTGTAAAACAATTAAGTAATGGAAAGTGGGGCTATGAACTCACCTTAAGTAAGATAGCAAGTAATGAATGTAACGGTCGAATCGTGAAGGTTTCTACGAGCAACCTATAATAGAATGTTGCGACTTAGGATCGGAGTAAAGAATATGAAGTAGTGCCTATATATATATATATATATATCTTGCATTTAGTCCATGATGTGGTATGATGTATAGTGTAAGTCTTTGAAATTAATGATTCATGAAACATGTATGTCTTATATATCGTTTACTACCGTTCGGGCCGACATAATTCAGAAGTCATGTTAGTAAGCATTCGAGGAGCCAGGACACTTTAACTCGTAAATCCACAACTCATCTCGACGGCTTACATAATGAACTCCTCACATGAGGCTCCCTACTATTGTAGTAGTTGATAAAATATATAGGTATAAGTTTTGATCCGAAAAGTTACATGTCCGATACTTGAATAAACTTAGGAAAGTTTATTTGTACATGAAGATTGTTATTAGGGGTAGTTTCATAAGTCTTGTATGACCATTTTCTCTTTGTAATATCTCATGGTTCCTTTTTAAGTGAAGTAGATCCAAATTGTTTGTTCAAGTTATCGTCAACTCTTTGTTTCATGTTTACGCCTAAGTAAGCTTACATGGTCATTTCGTCATGGCCTTGCCATGACCTTTGGTCATTGTTCCATGGTCTTGAGACTCAACCTTGGCTCTAGCCATGGTTGTGGACTTGATTCTAGGTCATAAGACCCCTTTGGTCTTCATAAACCATAACCTATATGTAATGACTTTGGTCTAAAAATGGGCTGTTAAGAATTTGAAGAAATTATCACTCGGAAAGCGTTTTCAGGGCTCGAGCTTCTTTGTTCCTGAACGAAAACGTCGTTCCGGACAACTTTCGTGTTTTAACTTTTTGATGAATCGGACCAGAAGGGTGACTTTCAAAAAGTCAGAATGCAAAACAGTATGGTTTAGGCAGTTTTCCCGCAAATCTTTGGTAACTTCAAATGGGCGTAACTTTTGACTCGTATACTCGTTTTAGGTGGTTCAAATTGCTATGGTTTCCTTTTTAAGTCATATATAACAGTAACTAAGTGTTTCATGTCATGGTTACTTTATTTTGGTCGTGGTTCTCAATATAAGTCACTAGTTTTCTTGTTTGAATAACATAGGTTAACATATGTATACCAATACTTATTTTACCAATTTTTATACATCATGAACACAATACAAAGACCATATATAGCATGAATGAAACATAATAAGCATGAAAATGATATTGAGCAAGAAAGTGTATTAGGGTTTGCTTACAACTTGTGAAGAAACTAACTAGAACCAAGATCAAAACCAAGAACCACTACTTAATCTTCCAAAACCTTTCCAACCATAGCCATGCTTCCATATCAAAAACCCTATCTTATAATCCCTTGATAAACACTAATCTAACATAAAAACAACCTTTATTAAAAATCTTCACTAAGAACACTTGGAAATTTGATGAGTTTTTGTGGTGAATTTTAGTGTTTTATGGTTGAAAGGTGTTAAGGATCAACTAGGAACTATGCCTTGAACTTGTGATGGATTGAATAAGCAAGATCAATGATCAAATGGGGTGTTTTAGGGTGTGTTTGGTCGTTGCTATAGAGAGAAAAAGGAAGAGATGAGTTCTTATGAGTTGCCAAGTCTTAGATGAAGTCTTATAGGATATTTAGGAAGCTTATACACATGTATACATCCTAAGGCTCAAGGAAGGAGATCAAGACACCTAAAGGGTGACTCCCCCCCCCTAAGTCGGTTTCAAGAGGATAAGATTGGGTGACTTGGTCTTGGATGATAATATCCTAAGTATGTAGCTAGTTTTGACTCCGTAAGTTGCTAACCGTAAGTTTTTAGGCCACGAAACGTAAAACCGGGTGTCGTAAAATTATGGAACTTGAAAGTATTGATAAACATGTCCATATGTTCCATAATAAAATATAAAATGAGTGGTAGGTTCCATTTGGGTGGTAAAACCCTGCTAAAACTGGAAACACGGGTCTAAAACGCGTAATACGTAAAACGTACGAATATTGCGTAAAATTGAGAAAAGTAAAATGTTACTTTTCTAATAGGATATAAATGATTTAAAATGACTTATAATGTCTAGACTGGGCTCAGTCTAGTGTCGGTTGGTATTAAATGTCTTTTAGACATCAAACCGTAAGCCTAAAAATCAAGGAATGACTTATAACATCAAGGGATGATTTTTGGTCAAAGGAGGAGGGAAAAATATGTTGACTTTTTCTAATAAGTTGAAAACTCAAATCGTCTTAGAAATGCGGTGCAGGTATAGGCTAAGGTTACGGCTGAGTAAAAACGCTTAAAACTAAAAATTCCAGTTTTTCACGGCCGAGGTTTATTCTGGTCATATTTTTCTCAGTCATGATTTATTCTCAAATAAATAATGAGTGTGTCAAACATTTTTCTGATGTGGGGTCACCTGACGGGGTTGAATTTCGTTGTGCGTAGAATTTCTGAATGACGTTTTACCTTAAAACGTGTAATTCCTTAATAACTTTCACGAAAATGATCTGACGAATGTCAAACATTTAATTTGCCATGGAAATGATTTATCACTCGAGAATATCAAATAAAAATCAACTTTCGGGAAAGTTTCGGTAAAATGAATAGTAAAATGAATAGTAAAAGTGAATAGTGAATTTTCCGGGAATAGTAATTAACCTGAAATTGCGAATTGTTACAGTCTCCACCCCATATGAGAGCTCCGTCCCGGAGATCAATTTGCATTGGGAGTAGAAACTTTGTTGGTAAAAAGATGTGGTATTTCTTACGTATCTGGTCCTCTCGTTCCCATGTGTATTCAGGACCACGTCGTGAGTTCCAACGAACTTGACATTTGGAATACGGCTTTGCTTAAGTTGTTTGACCTCTCGGTCCATGATTTCTACGGGTTCCTCAATAAATTGAAGATCGTCATTGAGTTGAATTTCATCGAGTGGAATCACGAGTGATTCATCTGACAAGCATTTCTTTAGGTTAGATACATGGAAAGTGGGATGTACACTACTGAGTTCTGATGGAAGCTCAAGTCTGTACGCCACAGGGCCAACCCTGGCTAGGATTTTGAATGGTCCGATGTATCTTGGGTTTAGTTTTCCTCGTTTACCGAATCGTATCAAGCCTTTCCAAGGCGATACCTTTAGCATAACCCTGTCTCCGACATGGAATTCTAGGGGTCTGCGTCGTGTGTCGATGAACAGGGGTGGTTACTTATGAGGACTAAAGTCTGGGATTACCGGTGATGTAATTTGATTTGTCATTTCAGTGTATGGTGTAGGATGAGGCTTACTTTTATGTAGGAAAGGTATGGTAATAGTCGAATATCAAAGGAAATTGATATAGCAGTCGAATATTAATAGGAATTGAGATAGTAATTGCAATCATAGCCTAGTAAGTAATCGGTTGTTGTACCTAGTGTTTATTGACTTCACACTTATGTTATTTCGGATACAAATAAGCCCACTTGTTTATAATTCTTTATTTACATAGAGAGGCATCCCAAACAATGTAAATAGGGGAATATAAACTTATGGTTTAGTGATTTACAATGTCTTTATTTAAATGAAAAGGCATCCCAATCCATTCAAATAATTACAAATCATCCTACACAACATTCATACTTAGTCGGTGAGTTACAAGGTAGGGTATTACGAGATGATACTGGTGTTCCAAAAGTACAAAATGAATATTCAATCTTGTAAAGCTGATGAGAGTACTTGTGGTGTAACTATAGATGATTTGAGCTTTAAAAGTGCATCAAGATCTGTTAATGAGCTTGTGTTTGCCACAGTTGTGAAGGTAATGTTGTGATATGTTGATGAACCAAAGTGCTTAGTGTATGCTTAATGTTAATATTGGTAGAGATGTCAAGTTTGCTTTAAAATTTTAAGAAATTTTAAAGGTTTATGACGGGATGGTATCCTTAGGACCTAAACAGGATAGTACTTCTACAGGATGAAGAGAATAATTGATAACTATCCCAAGATAGTAGTTCGGATTATCTCATAAATGAAAAATTTCAAGAATGAAATTAGGTAGTACAAATAAGGTGTTAAGATCTTGCTGAGTGGTAAGGCACTATCGTGTCTCTAGATTGTTTTAATGTATTCTGGTGGTTTATCGTGTTCATGTAGGAAATCAATCTAAACATAACCCTAGTACAACTATTCTCAGTATTTGAAAATTTTAAGTCGAATATAGTTAGTCAGACTATATTCCACTGTCCCTAGGTTAAATATAGGTGACTAGTCTATATTTAGCCAAGGTTCGATAAAATTTTCAAATACCTAAATTAGGTATACTTGTGATATGTCCGTTGCTTTTGGGAAACTGTCCACTAAACAAAGGCGATGTCAACCCTTAAGTTGCAAGTCCCGCCCATACAAGACTTGTAACGTATGTTTTCATATTCCATTGCATAGAAGATAGTAAGGGTAGGTACGTATGGAAAGGAAGTTTTAAGTAGTTCTAAAATAGAACATACTTGGCCAGGATCACGAACTTTTAATAATGAAGGTTTCAGAAGAAAACTTTGATGAATGCAGAGAAAGTTCAGCTTTTGTCGATGATGGATTTGTTTGTCATTTAAAAATCTCATATTTCTATTTAGAAATCGATAGGTTGTGACGGGTTTTTGATATCATATGAAATGATATTGATGATGTGATGGAATAATTTTAGAGACCATTTGCACAAAACACAATGTCTCGGAAGTAGGTTAGACCATTGTGCAATTCACAATGTCTGGGAAGTAGGTTAGACCATTGTGTGACTCAAAACATTTGAGAAATGGTTAAGACCATTGTATAATACAATGTCTTGGAAAATGAATGAGACCATTGTATCTCACAATGTCTTGGAAAATGAATGAGACCATTGTATCTCACAATGTCTTGAAAAGTGAATGAGACCATTGTATCTCACAATGTCTTGAAAAATGAATGAGACCATTGTATCTCACAATGTCTTGGAAAATGAATGAGACCATTGTATCTCACAATGTCTTGGAAAATGAATGAGACCATTGTATCTCACAATGTCTTGGAAAAGTGAATGAGACCATTGTAACATACAATGTCTTGAAAAGTGAATGAGACCATTGTAACATACAATGTCTTGAAAAGTGAATGAGACCATTGTAACATACAATGTCTTGGACATATAATGTTGGAGTAGGAACATGATTGGGAGAATGTGATTGTGTCGAAATTCCCTAGAATAGGCATACGCAGATATGTTTAGTCCATTGTTTAGATAAATGATTGAAAATAAACCGAGTTTATATATCAATATACTAATGCTTACGGGGAAATGCTCAAAATGGGTATATATGAATATACTAATATGTTTGTGAAGCATAACATGCTTACTAAGTCCATAATCGTCTGGAGGATGGAAGACACGGAGAGCGGAAGGCTATAAAATGTTTTTGTTTGTGATTGTAGTTATAGTTTAGGTCTCACTTAGACCCGTTTCTCTATAACCATGGCTCTGGTACCAATCTGTAACACCCCCAATTCATGGTTGCAGCGGAATTCAAACTGGGTGTTACTCGACGGCACAATAGTCACAATAATAGAAAACGAACTCCAATTGAGTCGTTTTAAAAGATTTATCATTCAAATTATATAAATATCAGAGATTACAAAATGAGGTCCCAATTGGTTCCATGTTTACAAATCACATTAAGTGAGTTTTCGAATGATAATAAAATTTATAGCCCTCTTGAGTATCCGTGCCATCCTTAATCGTCATGAACCTGAAATACATGCTTGAGAGGTCAACACAAAGGTTGAGTGATATTCATAGAGTTTGTTAAATCGTTTGAACACAATATGTTGGTAGTGTGAGCTATGGACTCACACCAATGTTTGGAAAACAAAACAGGCAGGCTACGTTATTATACGCCCATAAAATGTATTATACACTAAGCTTATGACACCAAAACGTTAACGTGTACCAATATCGATCGGCAGATTTATCCCGGTAGGTACTTTGCTAACATACCTAAATCTCAAATATTAGTGCATTTGTTTGAACTTAGTCAATACAAATGGGATTCGTCAATCCCAATAGGCCTATTCACAATATTCGCGCTCACTATTGCTAGTGACTAAATGGTTCATAATAAAGGATCTCGGTTTAGCAAGGCTGGTACTTAGTGATAATAAAACAATCAGGCAAGCATACAATTTAAAAACATTGTGCTCGGTTAAAAATAGCATGTATTTCCCCCAAGGGTTTGTAAAACAATTAAGTAATGGAAAGTGGGGCTATGAACTCACCTTAAGTAAGATAGCAAGTAATGAATGTAACGGTCGAATCGTGAAGGTTTCTACGAGCAACCTATAATAGAATGTTGCGACTTAGGATCGGAGTAAAGAATATGAAGTAGTGCCTATATATATATATATATCTTGCATTTAGTCCATGATGTGGTATGATGTATAGTGTAAGTCTTTGAAAGTAATGATTCATGAAACATGTATGTCTTATATATCGTTTACTACCGTTCGGGCCGACATAATTCAGAAGTCATGTTAGTAAGCATTCGAGGAGCCAGGACACTTTAACTCGTAAATCCACAACTCATCTCGACGGCTTACATAATGAACTCCTCACATGAGGCTCCCTACTATTGTAGTAGTTGATAAAATATATAGGTATAAGTTTTGATCCGAAAAGTTACATGTCCGATACTTGAATAAACTTAGGAAAGTTTATTTGTACATGAAGATTGTTATTAGGGGTAGTTTCATAAGTCTTGTATGACCATTTTCTCTTTGTAATATCTCATGGTTCCTTTTTAAGTGAAGTAGATCCAAATTGTTTGTTCAAGTTATCGTCAACTCTTTGTTTCATGTTTACGCCTAAGTAAGCTTACATGGTCATTTCGTCATGGACTTGCCATGACCTTTGGTCATTGTTCCATGGTCTTGAGACTCAACCTTGGCTCTAGCCATGGTTGTGGACTTGATTCTAGGTCATAAGACCCCTTTGGTCTTCATAAACCATAACCTATATGTAATGACTTTGGTCTAAAAATGGGCTGTTAAGAATTTGAAGAAATTATCACTCGGAAAGCGTTTTCAGGGCTCGAGCTTCTTTGTTCCTGAACGAAAACGTCGTTCCGGACAACTTTCGTGTTTTAACTTTTTGATGAATCGGACCAGAAGGGTGACTTTCAAAAAGTCAGAATGCAAAACAGTATGGTTTAGGCAGTTTTGCCGCAAATCTTTGGTAACTTCAAATGGGCGTAACTTTTGACTCGTATACTCGTTTTAGGTGGTTCAAATTGCTATGGTTTCCTTTTTAAGTCATATATAACAGTAACTAAGTGTTTCATGTCATGGTTACTTTATTTTGGTCGTGGTTCTCAATATAAGTCACTAGTTTTCTTGTTTGAATAACATAGGTTAACATATGTATACCAATACTTGTTTTACCAATTTTTATACATCATGAACACAATACAAAGACCATATATAGCATGAATGAAACATAATAAGCATGAAAATGATATTGAGCAAGAAAGTGTATTAGGGTTTGCTTACAACTTGTGAAGAAACTAACTAGAACCAAGATCAAAACCAAGAACCACTACTTAATCTTCCAAAACCTTTCCAACCATAGCCATGCTTCCATATCAAAAACCCTATCTTATAATCCCTTGATAAACACTAATCTAACATAAAAACAACCTTTATTAAAAATCTTCACTAAGAACACTTGGAAATTTGATGAGTTTTTGTGGTGAATTTTAGTGTTTTATGGTTGAAAGGTGTTAAGGATCAACTAGGAACTATGCCTTGAACTTGTGATGGATTGAATAAGCAAGATCAATGATCAAATGGGGTGTTTTAGGGTGTGTTTGGTCGTTGCTATAGAGAGAAAAAGGAAGAGATGAGTTCTTATGAGTTGCCAAGTCTTAGATGAAGTCTTATAGGATATTTAGGAAGCTTATACACATGTATACATCCTAAGGCTCAAGGAAGGAGATCAAGACACCTAAAGGGTGACTCCCCCCCCCCCTAAGTCGGTTTCAAGAGGATAAGATTGGGTGACTTGGTCTTGGATGATAATATCCTAAGTATGTAGCTAGTTTTGACTCCGTAAGTTGCTAACCGTAAGTTTTTAGGCCACGAAACGTAAAACCGGGTGTCGTAAAATTATGGAACTTGAAAGTATTGATAAACATGTCCATATGTTCCATAATAAAATATAAAATGAGTGGTAGGTTCCATTTGGGTGGTAAAACCCTGCTAAAACTGGAAACACGGGTCTAAAACGCGTAATACGTAAAACGTACGAATATTGCGTAAAATTGAGAAAAGTAAAATGTTACTTTTCTAATAGGATATAAATGATTTAAAATGACTTATAATGTCTAGACTGGGCTCAGTCTAGTGTCGGTTGGTATTAAATGTCTTTTAGACATCAAACCGTAAGCCTAAAAATCAAGGAATGACTTATAACATCAAGGGATGATTTTTGGTCAAAGGAGGAGGGAAAAATATGTTGACTTTTTCTAATAAGTTGAAAACTCAAATCGTCTTAGAAATGCGGTGCAGGTATAGGCTAAGGTTACGGCTGAGTAAAAACGCTTAAAACTGAAAATTCCAGTTTTTCACGGCCGAGGTTTATTCTGGTCATATTTTTCTCAGTCATGATTTATTCTCAAATAAATCATGAGTGTGTCAAACATTTTTCTGATGTGGGGTCACCTGACGGGGTTGAATTTCGTTGTGCGTAGAATTTCTGAATGACGTTTTACCTTAAAACGTGTAATTCCTTAATAACTTTCACGAAAATGATCTGACGAATGTCAAACATTTAATTTGCCATGGAAATGATTTATCACTCGAGAATATCAAATAAAAATCAACTTTCGGGAAAGTTTCGGGAAAATGAATAGTAAAAATGAATAGTAAAATGAATAGTGAATTTTCCGGGAATAGTAATTAACCTGAAATTGCGAATTGTTACAACAGAAGAGCAGAATGGCGTTGGGCTCAGGGACTTCCACCTGTGCCATCGAGTGAGGACGACTCAAGTGCCTCCTACTCGAGTCAGGAGGGATATGTGTCGGATGATTCATTTTATTGAATCATAGTTTTTATTATCGTATGGTAGTTTATGGTTTTTAATTTCCGTTTCTTAGTTTAATGTTGTTATCGTATTTGTAAAATAATTGTATGTTGTTTCAAGTTATTTTAATCCTATGTTTAATATAGTTGCATTAGCATTTACACATTACATTCTTAAAAACATACATATACATTTTACCTTCATTTTACCTTCACAAATAAAAACATACATTTTAATTACCATCTAATATTACAATCTCAATATTCAAAGGAAAAAAAAAGAAAAAGAAACGAAAGGACATGAATGTCAGACAATTCATCTCGTCGTCACGACGGGGAGTTTGGCATCGGTGAGGAACGGCGAGCCCCTCTTGGTGTAGTGAAGAGGAACGGCTCGCCGTTGACGGCTCCACGTCGGACGGCGAAGCCTTCCTCTTCAACTACACCTAATGCTCTAATTCATGAAAATGCTCTTTAGAGTGTACCAGACGGACTTATTTCCTAATAAACTGATTGAGTCTGAAAGAAATTTGAACCATTTCATAAACTACCCAAAATCCAACAAGTAAAGATTCATAATTAGAGTAGCAAATGTAGATGTATTTGCAAAAAACAAGCAGCTAGCTAAACGTACTATATATAAACCCAATATTACGTTATATCACAAATTTATTGTGGTTAGAAGCAACATTATGTGCATGCATATAGCAGTAATTGTCTTGATTATAATGTATACTTCCTTTAATTTTGGTGAGGTTCGTCCTCTGGGACAATGATTGTTTAAAAATGAAATAAAAAAATAATAATAATAATAATAAAAAAATAATAATAAATAAAACCCTAATTTTGTTTGATAATACATACCATCGTTGTAATCTTGTTTTTTGCTAAAGATTCAGCTCCTCAGGCACCAGTTTTCCATAAAATCGGTTCTAATAGTCGGTGACGTTTGTACAAATTTATTAGTCCAAACACAAACTTCCAAAACGAGACGACCATACAATGAGAAAATAACTTTTTGAATAAACTACATAAATTTTTATTTTATTCATTTTATTTATTTATTTTTGATTCACAATTATTTATTTCTCACAATATTTATCACAATTTATCTCACATGTCTTATGTAAGACTTTAACTCACTACCATTTGCTTAGAAAGCTTCTCACACAACAATGAGCACAAGCCCTTTGATATACAAACTACTAGTAATCTATCAGAGTTTTTAGAGAACTCTTCGAGGCCGTAATACTTTTACCAACATTAATTTTTGAAACTTATGCGCTAAACCCTTGAGGAGAATGATTCCTTATTACTTTAATTCATTTATTGATCGATTCTATGGCTTGGGGATAGATTTCTTGTGCGCATAAATTAAAACCCTATCTTCTTTAGTTAGGGTTTTCTTGTTTAATTGGTACGTATTATTATGCTTGCTGTTGTTTTTTCGTCATTGTTCCTGCTTTGTTTGTGGTTTAAGAGAGATGGAGAAGGGGTTTCTAAACACCATTAGTGCATCTAATGTTCATGGTGGTTCGAATTTGGGTAGGAGTAGTGCTACACGACTGGTTCCTCCTTCTACTATTGCTGATCATAATGAGTCGTGTGAGGAGAACATTGTATCGATCTTAAATACTTTTAAGGATTCTATGGATATGTTGGGTGGCAATGGTAATGCTGCTGCAAGTGAGGTTGGTAATCATTCCAATGTTGATACGAATGTTGATTCTGCTACGGGATTGGGTGTATCTACGCCTAAGGTTGGTACCGTTGTCAATGGTGATGGTAGTGTTAATGGTGATGGTCCTAGTAACCAGCCTCCACGTGAATCGGCTGGTCCTATTATTTCTGATTGGAATGAGGATGATGGTGATGTTAACTTGTGTACGTTAGTGGACAAGAATGTGTCTTCTGGTCCTAAAACATCTTATTCAGCCCCAACGACTTGTTGTACTAGTGGGGGCAAAGGTAATGTTAGTGGAAAGGAGCAATCGTTTGCTTCTTTGCTTGGTGCCAATAGTACTTCTCGTAAGGTGAATTTTAGGCAGATGGTTAATGAAGATCGGGTTCCTAACCATGATACTAAACTCCCTAAGGAGGCGATGTAACCCGTTTTAGGTCGGTATGAGAACACTCTTGTTGGGTACTTCTTAGGAAAAGCTATTGCTTTTCCAATTGTGCAGAACTATGTTACTAATACATGGAAGAAATTTGGCGTGCAAAAGATTATGAAGAATGAAGCGGGTGTTTTCTTATTTAAGTTCTCTTCTAAGGACGGATTGGAGCATGTGCTCCAACAAGGCCCGTGGTTAATCCGTTATTCACCTCTTATTCTTCGGAAATGGTCTCTTAATGTTCCCCTAACCAAGAATGAGGTAACTACGATTCCTGTTTGGGTTAAATTACATAATGTGCCTATAGTTGCTTATTCGGAGGTTGGTTTAAGCTTGATTGCTTCTCAAGTGGGGATACCGGTTATGTTGGATTCATTTACATCTTCTATGTGTGTTGACTCGTGGGGTCGGATTAGTTATGCTCGTGCGTTGGTTGAAGTGTGTTCATATTCAGAATTGTAAAAGGAAGTTAGTATGGCTATTCCATTAGATGATGATAGTGGCTATTCGACGAATATTATTCGTGTCGAATATGAATGGACACCTCCTCATTGCAGCGTTTGTAAGATATTTGGTCACACACTTAGTGAGTGTACTAAACAAGTGAAAGAGGTTGTTCGTAAGGTTTCTAATGTGGTGACTAATGCATCAATTCAGGTGGTTAATAACGATGAGGGGTTCACAGAGGTAAGGAATCGTAAGAATAAAGGTAAGAGTGTGGTTTCTATGTCTCAACCTAAGCCAATTAGAGGGGTTAAACTCTCCAAGCCTAAGGCTAATTTTTGGAGACCTAAAGTCACGACAACTTCTAATCAGGTAGATACCAAGAAAGATTCAGATCTTAAGGGTCTAAAGCAGGCTTCTACTTCAAATGTTAAATCTGGTAAGGGCCCACAATCTTCTAACTCTTTTGGTATCTTGGAGTCATTGGTGGATGAGGATGTTCTTGGTTCTGTTAAAAATGGTAAGGGGTCACAAGATCAGCCTATTAGTAACATGGAATCGCAGGTGCCGGGTGAGGCTTCTAAGTCGTCTATTGTCCCATCTTCTAGTACGTCCGCAACAAAAAAGGCATTGGAGCAATCTACTATCCCATCTCCAAGTACTTCTGCATCGAAAAGGGGTAACCCATTTTCTAAGGTGGGTGAAGTAGTTGTTTCTGACAGTGATGAAGATGAGGTGTATGAGCCTAATGATTATTTGGGAGATGATTATTTTTCAGATGAGTATGCGGCTCAAGTAAACGACTTACCGGAACAAGCTTCAAGGACGTGCTGGAAAGTAGTATTTTATTTTGTTTTGTTTTATCATAAGATTGGCATGTCATCTTATGCTGGTTTTTTTGTTGTTCTAGTTGTTGGTAGCCAGTGGTTCATTTATGGCCTGTCATAAATGATATAGGGTAGTTCAAGCGGTTGCTTGAGGTTAATGTGGTACTTCAGCCACATTCCATTGTACTTTCAACGTTTCATTGGTTAATATATTTTACCAGGGTGGAAGCTCCCTTTTACCTAAAAAAAAACCCTTGAGGAGAATCAATATAAAAGTTACCATTTTTTTTAAATCATAAAATGTCTAAAAAAAAAGTGAAGAATTTAACAAGTGTCCCCTGTTAACAAGAAAAAAATGTCTTCAAAAGATGAAATCTTTTTAAATAAAATAGAATAGAATATAAATAAAAAGCGTGAAGAAAATGGGAAAAGAGGTTTATATACTTTATGTTTAGCATTCTATTATTCTTCAAGGAGTCACTTTATTTTGCATACTAATAAATCCTTACATACCAATGGACATATCCTGACCATTGAGTCAAAAAAACAAAAATTAAGAGAAAAATACGGAGGGAGTAATAATCTAAATATTAAAAAAAAAAAAAAAAAGAAAAAAAAAAAGAAAAAGAAAGACTAGATGTGTAAATTACATCACAACTATCATTATTCCACTTTCCTCAAAATCCCACTACTTCACTCCCCCACTTTTTCTCTCTACCATTCAAACCCTAACCACTAAAATAAAAATCAACCGTGATTAACCATAAATTAACCTTCAAAGTTCACTAAATCACAACAAAATGGAAGCATCTATCATTAGGAAGTTGATTCCCATAAGATTTACAGCTTGAAATGAACAAATCAAGCCTCCGATTGAAAAAATGGTAATGTACAGTATAAAGTCAAATATTCGTGATTA
>JARVZY010009767.1:0-21977 GCA_030686995.1 Artemisia argyi
GGTTCGCCTCGTGGGGATATCGATATGGTCATAAAAAATTTGGACTTGGAGCCACAAATCTATGCCATGATGAGGGACTTTTTGGAGTAAGTCCTTGAAACGAGTCCATGCTTCATAAAGAGATTCATTTTGACGTTGTTGGAACATCAAGATGTCATTCCTAAGTTTAGTAGTTCTCCCCGGTGGGAAAAATTGAGCAAGGAAACGAGTGGTGAGATCATCCCATGTGGTGATGGATCCCGCGGGTAAACGCTCAAGCCATTGACTAGCTTGATCCCGTAGAGAGAATTGGAATAGGCGTAAACGGGTAGTCTCTCTAGTTTCAACACCTAGGTCTATGGAATCTACGATTTTGAGGAAGTCCTTAAGGTGTTGGTTTGGATCTTCGGAACGAAGTCCATGGAATGCACATCCGCTTTGCACCAACCGGATGGTGTCGGATCGCAAGGGGGTCACATTGGCTCCGGTGAGCTCAATGGTGTTTCGGTAGCCTTGGTGGCTAGGTCGGGAATACTCTCCTAAGGTTCGGGGCCTAAGGGGTTCTAATGGTGGGTTTTGTTGTGGTGGGATGATGGGTTCAAAGATGTTACCACCTTCCATGATGTCGGATGGTAAAGAGTTACGAACAAAAGCACGAAGAAATAAGATAGACTAAAGAAGACCTAAAAATAAAAATAAAATCTTACTAGAAAGGAATCTAGCAAGTAGACCTAATAAAAAGAAATCCTAACCTAGACAATAACTATTCCCCGGGCTGCGGCGCCAAAAACTTGATGCGTGGGAATCGCACCTTGCTTTACCTCTCGAGGGATCTCGCGAGGCTTACAACCCCCACCAGGCAGTGTACCTGATCGTTGTAGTATAGTATAGTGACAAGTACCGGGGGATTGATCGTTCAGCTTAGGAATAGTGTCGCTAGGATTAGAAAGCCTAATTAATAGTTCTAGAGATGGAAGATGATTATTTTTGTGTTTTTATATTTTATGAAAGCAATTAAAATCTCGGGTTTTGAAGGAGTGGGCGGAATTAGTTGCTAATCAACTAACCCAAAAACTACTTTATAACTAATTAACTAATGAAAATGAAATTAAACTAATATTAAACTAAGGTTGTGAGCAGTGGTTGGAGAAATTGTGTTTACTTAGACTTCATTACTCCCTAGATATCTTTTACATGTTAATTACTTGTTACACTTGTATGAATGACGGGTTGTATTCCTTAATACCATTCGTGGAGTGGCATACATAACTCCCCAACTCTATGAGCTCTTATCTCCTCCTACACCATGACCCAACACAACTATAGGGATTGTAAACAGTGGCTCATGCATTAAATACAACCAATAAAGACCTAGTACGCCTCGGTTCATGTTTCTTAAGACGTTCAAGCATGTTACCATTTGGAGATCTGCCAGTTTTCTTAAGCCTAACATATAATATCATTCATTCAAAACAAGAATAGACAAGTAATCAACACATAATCAACATCTAGGTTTCATTAGATCTAAGCAAACACAAAGGAAATTTAGCCTAGCATAGTAGAATTAAGATAAGAACAAAAGATAGACAACCAACACATAGACATATTGATTGAATTAAGAGTATACTTATCTCAATTACAATGCAAGGTCTCAAGGGTTTGGAACCCTTGAAAAACCTGTAAAAGAGGCACCAAAATCGTCTTTAGGGTTTCACCAAAACTTCTCTCTCTTTAATGAAAAAACTAGAAAACTATATATAGGAAAATCGTCCTGACGGCGTCAAGAGTAAAATCTGACGCCGTCAACTCGCCGCCATATACTTCCTCGGACGCCCTAGATCCAATCGTGATGGCCTACGTGACGCCGTCACCACCCTCGGTAAATTAATCTTGGTCATTTTGACGCCGTCATCTCTTCATCTGACGCCTTCACAACCTTCGGTAAAATATTCATCCTTTCTGACGCCGTCAAGAGTAAATTCTTGACGCCGTCACCTTGTAATTCCAGCTTGGATTTGGTACTTTGTTGTTTTCTTCACTTTATGCTCCAAAAACGTCCAAAATAGCCTCTTTTCCAGAATTCACTCTCCAAACACCTAAAATCACAAAAGGAACGATTTAGGGCAATATTTGATCAAATAAATTCGGATTCGGGCTTAAATGACCCCCTAAAAACGGATCATTTTTCGCCTCATCAGGTTCTACAAGATAAGTGAAGCATGTCTACCTATGATATGTTACTCCTTGCTAGCTATCCAATTCTACCTATTGACTGTAAACCTTATTTTAATTGAAGGGTGTATTCCTAATAACTCATGGAGTGGCATACATATCTCTCCAATTCTATGAGCTCTTATCTCCTCCTATGCCATGCCCGGCACAACCATAGGGATTGTAAACAGTGGCTCATGCGTTAAATACTACCTTAATAGCCTAGTATGCCTTGGCTACATGTTTCCTAAGACGTTCAAGCATGTTACCATTTGGAGATCTGCCAGTTTTCTTAAGCCTAACATCGAATTCATTCAATCAAAACAAGAATCTATAGGAAACAAGAATTATAAACTAAACCAACTAGATCTATTGAAGTTGTCACGCCTTAATTGATGAAGATAGACACACACATCAACAAGCCCCTCATTGATGGAGATATACACAACATCAACAAGAAATCAATGAGATCTAATCAATTATATACAAGTTTCACATAATCACAAGTAGACACAAGGTGAATTAGCAAATCATCATCAAAGAAGAGCAAACAACAATGATAATGGAAAACATAATTAAGATAGAATCATCAAACCAATACATGATGTTTATGGAGTGATTGAAACCCTCTAAGTTGCTGGAAAAACACCCACCTAAACCCAGGAATCGACCTTAGGGTTTAGGGCTTACAAAAAGTGAAGTTATGATGTTATATTTATAGGCATGTTTTCTGTCAGCAAGGCTTGACGTCGTCAGGTCATTTCTCTTGACGCCGTCAAGACCATTTTTTCACCAAATTGTAGATCTCTTCGTTCTCTTCGCGTGGGCTTTTGAATCACCTAAATTCGAGTTCGTATGCAAAAGTTATGACCAAAACAATATCAGCTACTCCGCGCGCAAGTTTTGACAAGTTAACACGTGACGGCCTTGGGTGACGCCTTCACGTTCTCTCTGGGCCGTCACCACTTTTACTCTTGACGCCGTCACCAAAATGCTCTTGACGCCGTCAGGTACTGTTCCCAGCAAGGAAAATTAAGACTTCGGCGTTCTCTTCACTTTTATGCTCCAAAATCGTCCGAATTGCTTCCTTTTCCAGATTTCTCTCCCAAAGTACCTAAAATCACAAAAGGAATGATTTAGGGCAATATTTGATCAAATAAATTCAATTCCGGGCTTAAATGACCCCCTAAAAACGGTTCATTTTTCGCCTCATCAACCTACCACACCTATAGAAATTCGTCAATTTCTGGGTCTAGCCGGGTATTACCGAAGGTTTATTGAAGGATTTTCTTCAATAGCAAAACCTTTAACCAAGTTAACTCAGAAAAACAAGAAATACATGTGGGATGAAGATGAAGAAAAAGCTTTCCAAACCCTCAAACAGAAACTTTGTAGTGCTCCTATTCTAGCATTGCCAGATGGAATAGAAGATTTTGTAGTCTATTGTGATGCATCGCACCAAGGTTTAGGTGCCGTGTTGATGCAACGTGATAAGGTCATGGCTTATGCTTCAAGACAACTCAAGGTTCATGAAGAAAATTACACCACTCATGACTTAGAGTTAGGAGCTGTAGTCTTTGCACTAAAAATCTGGAGACACTATCTATACGGTACTAGATGTACTGTGTTCACCGATCATAAAAGTCTACAACACATTTTGAACCAAAAAGAACTAAACATGAGACAACGTCGTTGGTTGGAATTACTAAGTGATTATGACTGTGACATTCGTTACCACCCAGGAAAGGCAAACGTAGTAGCCGACGCCCTGAGCCGAAAGGAACGGGTTAAACCACTACGAGTTCGAGCCTTAGTTTTAACCATAAATTCAAACTTTCCTGCTCAAATACTTCACGCTCAAGCTGAGGCAGTGAAACAAGAAGACATCCAAAAGGAAAAGTTGGATGGCATGATACAGAAGAAATTCGAAACCCGTTCAGATGGAACTCTATGCTTCCAAGGTTGAAGTTGGTTACCACTTTATGGTAGCCTACGAGACTTGATCATGCATGAATCACACAAGTCTAAATACTCCATACATCCAGGATCTGATAAGATGTATCATGATCTTAAGTTACTCTATTGGTGGCCGAACATGAAGGCCGATATTGCAACATACGTTAGCAAATGTCTTACATGCTCCAAAGTAAAAGCCGAACATAAAAAACCATCCGGTCCATTACAACAACCAGAGATTCCTATGTGGAAATGGGAAAGAATTACTATGGACTTCATTACCAAGCTCCCAAAGACATCAAGCGGTTATGACTCCATTTGGGTCATAGTTGATCGTCTCACAAAATCCGCACACTTTATACCAATCAAAGAGACTTACAAAATGGAACAACTTACTCAACTGTACATCAAAGAAATAGTCTCAAGACATGGTGCACCAATATCCATCATATCTGACCGAGATGGTAGATTTACTTCCAATTTCTGGCAATCACTCCAGGAAGCCTTTGGAACAAATCTAGACATGAGTACAGCGTATCATCCTCAGACCGATGGTCAGAGTGAACGAACCATTCAAACACTTGAAGACATGCTTCGAGCTTGTATAATAGACTTTGGAAAAGGATGGGATACTCATCTACCATTAGTCGAATTTTCCTACAACAACAACTATCATACAAGTATTAAAGCAGCTCCATTTGAAGCACTTTATGGTCGAAAGTGTCGTTCACCTGCTTGTTGGGCTGAAGTGGGAGAAGTTCAACTCACTGGACCAGAACTCATTCGAGAAACAATGGATAAGATTGTACAAATCAGAAGTCGACTTCAAGCCGCAAGAGATCGACAGAAAAGTTATGCCGACACACGACGCAGACCCCTAGAATTCCAAGTCGGAGATAGGGTTATGCTAAAGGTATCGCCTTGGAAAGGCTTGATACGATTCGGTAAACGAGGAAAACTAAACCCAAGATACATCGGACCATTCAAAATCCTAGCCAGGGTTGGCCCTGTGGCGTACAGACTTGAGCTTCCATCAGAACTTAGTAGTGTACACCCCACTTTCCATGTATCTAACCTAAAGAAATGCTTGTCAGATGAATCACTCGTGATTCCACTTGATGAAATTCAACTCAATGACGATCTTCAATTTATTGAGGAACCCGTAGAAATCATGGACCGAGAGGTCAAACAACTCAAGCAAAGCCGTATTCCAATTGTCAAAGTTCGTTGGAACTCACGACGTGGTCCTGAATACACATGGGAATGAGAGGACCAGATACGTAAGAAATACCCGCATCTTTTTACCAACGAACCTTCTACTCCCAACGCAAATTGATCTCCGGGACGGAGCTCTCATATGGGGTGGAGACTGTAACAATTCGCAATTTAAGGTTAATTACTATTCCCGGAAAATTTCACTATTCATTTTCACTATTTATTTTCCCAAATTTTGATTTTTTGTTTCTTGGCCTCGAGTGATAAATCATTTCCATGGCAAATTAAAAGTTTGACATTCATCAGATCATTTTCGTGAAAGTTATTAAGGAATTACACGTTTTAGGGTAAAACGTCATTCAAAAATTCTACGCACAACGAAACTCGACCGCGTTAATTTTCCCCATATCAGAAAAATGTTTGATACACTCATGATTTATTTGAGAATAAATCATGACTGAGAAAAACATGACCAAATAAACCTCGGCCGTGAAAAACTGGAATTTTCATTTTTAAGCGTTTTTACTCAGCCGTAACCTTAGCCTATACCTGCACCGCGTTTCTAAGACGATTTGAGTTTTCACATTTTTGGAATAAGTCAACATATTTTTCCCTCTTCCTTTGACCAAAAATCATTCCTTGATTTTATAAGTCATTCCTTGATTTTTTGGCTTACGGTTTTATGTCTAAAAGACATTTAATACCAACCGAAACTAGACTGAGCCCAGTCTAGACATTATAAGTCATTTTAAATCATTTTTATCCTATTAGAAAAGTAACATTTTACTTTTCTCAATTTTACACAATATTCGTACGTTTTACGTATTACGCGTTTTAGACCCGTGTTTCCAGTTTTAGAAGGGTTTTACCACCCCAATGGAACCTACCACTCATTTTATATTTTATTATGGAGTGTCATGACATGTTTAACCATACTTTCAAGTTTCACATTTTTACGACACCCGGTTTTACGTTTTGAGGCTTAATCATTTACGGTTGGCATTTCCCGGAGTCAAAACTCATCCTATAACTTAGGATAATATCAAGCAAAGGCCAACTCACCCCCCTAGCCCTTGTGAACCTCCATTAGGGGGGGGGAGTCACCCTTGGTGTGGCTTGATCCTAAGCTAAGTGGTCTTGAGATGTTTACATGTGTAAAACTTGCCATGAAAGCCTTTGACTAGTCCTATAATGTAACCTCCTCATGGGCATATAAATACCCCTCCCCCCCCCTCTTGTTGCCGTCCACCATCACACACCAAACACTCCACACTTAGCTTAATTTCTTCTAGTTTCAAACAAGGTTCAAGTACTTCATCAAGATAGAAACCCTAGTTTGGTTTTAGGTAATCAAAACACTTCCAAACCTAATATACTTTGGTGATTTCTCTTGAGTTTGAATCCACTCAAGTCACCTCAACTTTCATCATCTATCTTTCAAGAATACAAGAGTAGAAAGATTGTATGAAGTGAAGTAGGTTGAAGCTAAAGTCTATCAAAGTCCTTACCTTACATGTTAACTTCATTTCTTTGTTGAAAGCTAAAAGTTGTAAGCAAAACCCTAACATGCTTCTTGTTAAATATCATAATCATGTTATTTACATATCATTCATGCTATATTATGTCTTGTGATCATGTCCATGATGTATAAAAATGGGTAAAACAAGTTATTGTAAATGATTGTTAACTTATGTTATTTAAACAAGTAAACTAGTGACTTTCTTGGTAAAACCTGATCAAAATGGTAAAATTATGATATTAGATCATTACATATTGTAGTAGAGGACCTAACAAGGAAACCATAGCAATTTGAACCACCTAAAACGAGTATACGAGTCAAAAGTTATGACCATTTGAAGTTACCAAAACTTTGCGGCAAAACTGCCTAAATAGTTTCTGTGACAGAACATAAAACATGCAAAAAGAGGCCTTTCTGGTCCGTTTCATGAAAAAGTTAAAGCACGAAAGTTGTCCGGAATCACGTTTTCTTCAAAAACTCAGGAGCACGTCTCCAGAAAACCAATAACGAATGAGATTTTTCTCAGTTTCTTAACAGCTATTTATATATATATAAGTCACTATATAATGGTTATGTTTTAAAAAGACCAAAGAGGTCTTATGACCTAGAATCAAGACCACAACCATGGCTAGAGCCAAGGTTGAGTCTCAAGACCATGGAACAATGACCAAAGGTCATGGCAAGGCCATGACTAAATGACCATATAAACTTACTTAGGCGAAAACATGAACCAAGGAGTTGGCGATAACTTGAACATACAATTTGGATCTACTTCATCTAAAAGAAGCATGAGATACAAGTTATAAGAAACTTACCCTAATAACAATCTTCATGTAAAGATAAACTTTCCTAAGTTTATTCAAATATCGGACATGTAACTTTCCGGATCAAAACTTATATATATATATATATATATATATATATATATATATATATATATATATATATATATATATATATATATTATCAACTACTATAATAGTAGGGAGCCTCATGTGAGGAGTTCATTATGTAAGCCGTCGAGATGAGTTGTGGATTTACGAATTAAAGTGTCATGGCTCCTCGAACGTTTACTAACATGACTTCTGAATTATGTCGGCCCGAACGGTAGTAAACGATATATAAACTATACATGTTTCATGAATCATTTCTTTTCAAAGACTTACACTATACATCGTACCACATCATGGACTAATTGCAAGATATATATAGAGGCACTTCTTCATATTCTTTACTCCAATCCTAAGTCGCAACATTCTATTATAGGTTGCTCGTAGAAACCTTCACGATCCAACCATTACCTTCATTACTTGCTATCTTACTTAAGGTGAGTTCATAGCCCCACTTTACATTACTTCAATGTTTTACAAACCCTTGGGGGAAATACATGCTATTTTAAACCGAACACAATGCTTTGAAACTGTATGCTGCCTGATTGTTTTGTTATTACTAAGTACCTTCCTTGCCAATCCTAGGCCCCATATCATGAACCATTTAATCACTAGTATTAGTGAGCGCGAGTATTGTGAATAGGCCTATTGGGATTGACGAATCCCATTTGTTTGAGCAGATTAGTTCAAACGAATGCACTATATTTGAAACATTAAGTATGACGGCAAAGTACTTACCGGGGCAACAAAACCGCCGATTGATATTGGTACCCGTTAACGTATTGGTTGCATGAGCTTAGTATATAATAATAACTGTTTTGTTTTCCAACATAAGTATGAGTCTAATTAACTCATACTACCAACATATTGTGTTCAACCGTTAAACAAACTCTATGAATTTCACTCAACCTTTGTGTTGACCTCTTAAGCATGTATTTCAGGTCCATGATAATCAAGAATGGAGCGGAAGGGCACGTACTAAAGGAAGAAGGCTATAAACTACTTTGTCATTCGATAAAACATCAAAAGACTTTATATTGATGTATTTTGAAACATGGAACCTTTTTAGGACCTTACTATGTAAACTCTGATATATTTGAATAAATAAGAATGACAGCTCTGTATAATACAACTCGGTTAGAGTTCGTTTTCTATTATTATGACTGTTGTGCCGTCGAGTAACACCCAAGTTGAATTCCGCTGCATCATGAATTGGGGGTGTTACAGTGGATGATTTCCTCCTTGCTTTGTCACGACCTTGTGGTCGTGATTCTCTAGTATCATCCTCCGTTTCATCCTCGTCATCATCCAAGTCTTGAAAATTCGAGGGGCCTTGTGTTGACCCCGAAGTAGTTGTTGAACCCTTCACTTTCTTTCGACAACCCGATTGGAAAAGGGGTATCTCTTCCTTCCAAGCATCATGCCCCCTCAAAACTTTCCAACACTCCACCATAGTGAAATCTTGACCGTAACGTGCACGATACTCCAAAAGAGCTTTGGACAAATCGTCAAGGTCATTCTCACCACTTCCATGTGTCCCCTTGACATTATCAACAATAGCACCAAAATTCGCAACTTGACAACGAATTCTAGTCTTCCATTTGGAAATGATCGAATTCATTGTCCGGTCTGAACCAGTTTCTCTCCAAAAGTAGGCTACCACTTTCTCCCAAAATTTGTGCCGATTCATAGTGTTTCCTTTTTTTGCATTTTCAGAAACAAAGATGAAAGCTTTACAAAGAACGACCTCTTCTCTGCTAGACCATGGTTCAATTTTTTTGGCCGGTTCGGGTTCTTTGGCTTTGGCTTTGCCTTTCGCCTTTGTAGCACGTCGCGAAGGCTTCTTTTGCTTGACGGGTGATGTCTCTTCGATTTCGTCAGACTCATCGTCATCAACGGGCAAAGAACCGTGGTAGGAACCGTGACCCGAACCTTGCCCCATCTTGACTCGGTTGGTCTAGGCTTGGATAGTGTTGGGTCGAATAACCATAGTTATGAAAGTCTGCCCAATCATCCAAATTCATATCAAGATTAGTAGACCGAATCAGAGAATGTTCTTGATACGGTTGGGAACAATGCAAGAAATCCATGTTAGGACGATAGGACGCCTCACTTGGTTCTTCGTGATGATTAACACGTTGTGGTGGGACAAAAGGACGATGAACGGAAAATAAGTTTTTTCTTTGATTGACTTGTGGTAATTGTGTTGGATATTCAAAAGATTGTGGACGAAAGCGTATGTTCCCTTGTTGTGGTGGTGTTATGCTGGTTAGTTCAAAGGTGTTTTGCGGAGAGAAATTTATGTCCAGTGTATTTTGGGTTAGTCGGGATCGTCGGTTTTTTGATTGTGGAGTGTTTTTCTTTGACATTGTGTGTTTTTTTTATGTGAATTTGGATGAATTGTTTTAGGATGAAAAGTGGTAAATATTTTGGAATAAAAGTTTTTTTTTTTTTTTTTTTTTTTTTTTTTTTTTTTTTTTTTTTTTTTTAATGCAACAAACGGTTACATTTTTGAAAAAAGTGTAAATTTGGTTTGGAATGTGTTGATTCAAAATCGGTTGGAAATCCGAACGATTTGTGCTTTCCACTTGACCGGCGATCGATTTCCAAAGAAACCCACATTGGGGCGATCGATATTAAATATCGATCGATCGATATTAAATATCGATCGATCGATCCCCATAATCGATATTATCTGATCCACTGTGATGAGCCTTAAAGCGTTATTTTTTTTTCTTTAACTTTTTTTTTTTTTTCAATGAGTGAACTTAAACAATTATCTTCTTTTATCGAAGAGGCCTTCAAAAACTTTTTTTTGTCAAATAAGAGATTAAATTAAACATAATTCCAAACAACTTAATTTAAAAAACACTTGATGTAATTTTCTTAAAATTTTGGTGTTAACACAAGTCGACATTTGTTATAAGACAGAAAAATAATATTAAAGTGGGTTAAAAAAAGTGAAGTGAAATCAACATGGAACCTTGTTTGACTTTGTTTCAACCTTGATATTTACTTGGCTGAAATTCCCATGCATTAACCAATCATCATGTCACGAGTTGGCCTTTTCTACTCACCATAACCACTCTCTTTAAGGGGGGAGGGAGTGGTCACCAAAGTTTACCAAATTGCCAAATTGCCACATCATCATCTACCAATCACAACCTTCCAACTCAAAGTTTACCAAAGTTTACCAAACTTTACCAAAATGGTGGCGGCGGTCACCAAAGTTTACCAAATCCAAAAATTCGACCGTTGGTCCTTGCTTTCCACACAAACCATTCGGCAAATGTTACCGAATTTTTTTGTTGCCGATTTTCACCGAGCGGTGGCGGCGGTGTTGCCGAGCTTCACCGAGCTTTTGCCGATTTTCACCGAGCCCACTCCCTCCCCTCTAAAAGCGAGTGTAACACACTTCACTAATCCCAAGCTGTACTCAACCTTCACATGTAACATGTAGCTCACACGTTTCTAGCATGTGCGTGAAATCTTGATAAAGAATAGATCCAATGGGTCCCACCTAGTCTTTTCTTATCAAAATCAATTCTAGAGTTGATTCTTCACATGACGTTTTCCGTGAAAGAATATTTGCTATTGGATCATTTTCTTCAAAGATTTTATACGACAATATCTATATTTAGTTTTAATTTATACTCTTTTTGTTTCAAAATAATTGTCAGAAGAAAAAAATCACATAATTTAATAAAAGTGTTGTTACTTTAGTTTCCAATCAGTTAAAGTAAATATTTTTATACTATATTCTCTAATTTTTACAAAAAAGAAAAAGAAATTATACAACTATTTTTATACATCTCAAAATAAAATTATGGACAATATTTTTGAGACGAATGGAGTAACATGCTTGTCTTAATTTCAATAAAACCTTAGATGTGGAAAAAAAAAGGTTAAACTTGTTATAATATTTAGAGCACAAGGTACAGTCTCCGGTTATAAAATCGTGTTATAGCAAAAAATGTTTTCACGTCAGTTTTTTATTTTATAATTCAAAACTTATAATTTAACTAAAAAACAGTCTCTTTCAACACTCAAGTTATAGAAAACTCTCAAGCCCCACATTTTTTTGTTTATTTCTTTTTTATTTATTCAAATAAAATAATACACTAAATTTGAAAACATTACATAATTTATCCCTTTTGGAACTAATTACGAATGAAAAAAAATCAAAAGACTAACAACGTAAACTTAAAAAATGATTATTGGTGTTGTTCCAAGAAAAAAGGACTAACGATGCAAGCATTTAACAAACAAAGACTAAACATTAAGATAATATATATAATAAGATCAGATTCTTCATGACTTCATTTTCTTCACTTTCACCTGCAAAAACATTAAAACCCAAACAAAAAACAAATTTAAAAACATAACCACAAACACAAAAACCCATCAAGCAAATCAAAAAAGAAAATTTCCAATGGCTTGGCTAGCCACCACGACGCGAGAGCCTATAACACAAAGAACAATGTGATTCATGTGGACGTATAGTCCGGACTGGATTCTACATGGGCCAGGCCCAGCAAACAGCGGCCCACTCTATGCCTAAACCCTAATCCATGCCTTATAAATATAGGGCTGGGGTTCCATTCACAACAGAACATAACAGGTTACCCTAAACCTAATTCTCATATATGCTCCGCGCATCTATACTAACTTGACCGTCGGAGGTGGATCCCGGGGCTACGGCCTCGGGTCCACTCCTAACGGGTTCTCTTTGTTGACTGGTCTACTTAGGGCTTGAGAAGACGACTAACGGCCCAAGGAGAGTCGTTGAATCAGTCCGCGCCAGATTATGCATCAACAAGTTGGCGCCATCCGTGGGACCCAAACAAGTTTTGTGCTCTCACATCACCGGAAAGCGACCATTGAGTTCAAAATCCGGTAACTTTAAAATTATTGTTTATTACTTGTGTATGTACACGACAGAACAATATCTTAAAAGTAAAATACTTTTTGATACGATGTCCAATCGGACAACAGTAACTTAAAACTATTGTTTTCATCACCGCTTGGTCTAATAGAACAACAGTGATTTTGTTACGTATCCCCTTTTTTAATATATATGATCTAACATATCTTCTAAATACGTAACAGATATCCAATATTTAAATTGGGAAGATATCTCTTAAATATTAAAAAGATTTTACATAAATCTTTTAAACTTGGTAAACACGATTTTACCTAAGTCGCATTAAATCCGCACGATCGGACTTATTTTATTTTTTAGCCGCGAAACAGCGCAGTCATGATAAATCTACCCGCGTTAGGCCATGCGTTCGGACATCTTCGCAGATTGGCGCCATGAGCGCACTGTCACGTACAGTCACCACGATGCTAGTCAATCGCCATGAGCGCACTGCCCTGTCATGTACAGGCACTGGACGAAAGCCGTGGTCAACTGCGATCATCCACAAACGCTAGAATCTATGCGGTCACGATACAACCATCTGCGTCTGTGCGTGCGAAACTATTAGTCGCGGTCATGGTACATCCATCCGCGCCATTGTTTTTATTATAACAAACAACAAAAATCAATCAATCGCCATGCGCGCACTGTTTTTATTATTAGCTACGTGCTACCTTTTTTATGTAGTTTATAAAACCTCACGACAGGTGTAATTCGCACTACTACTTCTTTTATATATTAATTATATATGCTATGTGCTACACTTTTGCTATGCGCTAATCTTTTACCTCATTAGGTTTTATATGTTGCGATTCGCGGCATATACTTTTAATATTTGCATTAAGTGTTTTTCAGGATAACTAAGTTTAATTCTCCTACACGAGTAGCACCATCAAACTTGGGGGGCTACCAGGGTATATCATACCACTGTTTCCGTACAAGTCACGTAGGCATATTTGGAAGCAGATCGTACGTAAGAGGTATTGCAAGCCCGGTACAAAGACGGATTTAAATATTCGCACCATCTTACCGCAGGGGAGACGTCCTTTGTAGGTTGTAAAGACGAATGTAATGTTTGCACACAGCGCGCACAGCGCGCACCTTTGTTGCGCACTGCGCACATCTTTGTCGCGCACAGCGCGCACTTCTGCCACAGAAGCACGTTTTATGTCGCACCATGTTGCATCGCTACTGGTACAAAAGGTACGCCCTTACCCAGGATACAACATGGGGAATCCACCTTCACCATTGTGAGACAATCACAATCGCAACCCAGTGCGCACTGTCGCATATGGGCTGCGCAGTATGATCCGTCTCATGTGCACACAAGTTGCGCACACATGAGCCATGTCGTCATGGTTGATTGGGCCTACGCGGCCATGAACAGAACTTAAGTCTAGCATAACATAGCCACGCGCTATGTCATACTAAACTTGGGGGGCTTGTGGACGTATAGTCCGGACTGGATTCTACATGGGCCAGGCCCGGCAGACAGCGGCCCACTCTATGCCTAAACCCTAATCCATGCCTTATAAATATAGGGCTGGGGTTCCATTCACAACAGAACATAACAGGTTACCCTAAACCTAATTCTCATATATGCTCCGCGCATCTATACTAACTTGACCGTCGGAGGTGGATCCCGAGGCTACGGCCTCGGGTCCACTCCTAACGGGTTCTCTTTGTTGACAGGTCTACTTAGGGCTTGAGAAGACGACTAACGGCCCAAGGGGAGTCGTTGAATCAGTCCGCGCCAGATTATGCATCAACAATTCACTTGCGCCATAAAATTGATAACGCGAACTAAAACATTACACTTGATGCATGATTGTCAAATTTTCATGACTATATCACACTTTCATTGTGTTTGACAAACATGCTTTTCATTACATTGTTTTGTATATGTATTAAAAACACTCATATGATTTGAAAAATGTTGTTTGGATTGCGTGATAATCAACTTTTTACACTTTAGCCAATTATAAATATCATGTGTTTCAGTTTCGAATCGAAAATCCTATAAATCTATAATTAATTGAAAAATACCTTGCATAGATATCATTTTTATGAGTCTCCAAAATCTTGATGAGTCGTAACAAAAATGTGCTCCTGAATACTTTCCATGCTTTACGTTATGCTTTCCAGTAATTTGCGTAAAAAGAAAAAGTACCCGTGAATGACTTGTGATCCTAAGGTTCAAAATGAGAAACACATGTTCAAACCGTTTGAAATGTATCACGTTGTTACACGAGTTTAAGCACAAAAAAGATTATTTAAAACTCTATACCAATAGTTTATAAACTTACATTATTTAACTACATCTTGACATCTTCAACTAATTTAGAAAAATTTGTTAAAAAAATAAACTAATTTAGAAAAAAATATTTGAAGCTAAATTTTTTGGACAAAATTACTCCACAATATATTACATTATTTTATTTTATTTTTTTAACCTTTATATATAGTTGTCTTTTCGTCCTCTTCACACTTTAGTCCACCACCACCATTCTCTCTCAAAAACCTCTCTCTCCTACAATGGAGAATCATCACCATTATCCTTCAACCACCGTCAACCACCAATCGCCACCACTAAATCCGCTCACCATCAACGACCCAAACAACTTATGCAACCCAACAACCTTCATTCAAACCGACCCATCTTCCTTCAAACAAGTAGTCCAGCTCCTCACCGGAAAACAACCAACCCGACCCGACCCAGTAACCAGAACCCATTTCAAAAAACCCTCAACAAAGCTATACGAACGAAGACCCATTTCAAAAAGCTTCAACATCAGCCCGTTAACCAGCTCCGGCGGTGGTGTGTTCTCGCCGGAAGTTTTGTCACCGAGTGTTCTGGATTTTCCGGCGTTGGTTTTGAGTCCGGTGACGCCTCTTTTACCCGACCCGTTTTGTTTGGATCATGAAGCTGAAGAGAAGGCTATTAAGGAAGGAGGGTTTTATTTTCATAAGTCTCCGAGAGGTGAAGCGGAGCCGCCACGGTTGCTGCCGTTGTTTCCGATGATGTCACCAAGAGATGAAAAGTCTTCTTCTTCTTCTTAAAGTACTTTTGTTTAGTTTAATGTTTTGAGTTTCTGCTTTGGACTTACTTTTGTAATATAGTTTTTGATGCCATTGGTTAATAACTAGCCTTTTTTTTTTTTTTTTTTTTTTTTTTTTTTTTTTTTTAAATAAATGTTGGTATGTTTAGTTTTAATATTTTTCTAGATTGTTACTACCTCCGTCTCATTTAAAGTGTCCACTTTCATAATGCACAAAGTTTTAGGAGATTCCACTAACTAAACTCTCCACCAATCAAATATTACTTTTACCCACTAAACTCTCATCTTATTGGTTAGAAGGTACAAGTGGACACTTTAAATGGGACATGCAAAGATTCCATTGTGGACACTTTAAATGGGACGGAGGGAGTAATAAAAATGGGTATGTTTCGCGGCAGAATTAACGATCGTTTTGAAGCAACTAGCGTTTGTGAATAAGCAATTAGCAGTTTGTGAATAAGCAATTAGCATTTCTAATTTTTTTTAAGCGCGCCAAATTAAAATGTTACTTGAATGAGCATTTATTAACAAATACAGTAACATTTACAATTACTCCGTAATAATTACAACCATACAATTATGTTATCAAATACTTCATCAAAACAAACAATTACTACTTCATACTATTGCTTAGGGCTAGCAAACCACCTGAACAGACCACATCGACCGATGGACCGATCGAGACCGGATCGGACCGATCGAGACCGGATCGGACCGATCCGACCACATTCGGTCTGATGCTCGGTCTTGGCTTTTGGGCTAATTCGGTCTTGGTTTTAGTCGGTCCGGTTCGGACCATAAACCGACTATTTTGCGTTGTTAGACCGGACCGATGGACCGACAGAGACCGGACCGGACCTGACCAACCACATTCAGTCTGGTCCTCGGTCTCGGCTTTTGGGCTAATTCGGTCTTGGACTTGATCGGGTCCGGTCCAGTCTCAGCCCTACTATTGCTTATCGCCACTCGTTGTCGCCTCTGCTAACTGCAACTGCTATTTTGCAAACATAAATTGTCAATGAAGTTTGAAATAACTAGTGATGGTCTCTATATGAAAGTTTGCAAAGCTGTGAAATTGATTTGTTTGTATGAGATCATATAAATTTGACTTTTTAAGGTAACAATTAGCGTGTTATCCACGTAAAACAGTGGTGACAAATGATTTTGACGGCCTTTTGGTAGTTTCTAACACGATGGACATTGATTTCCGGTACTTTGATTTCTGGCTGACCGATGATTTGTAACAATAACGATGTAAGAAAAGAAAATGACACTTTAAGAAATGATACGGGTGATTTTAAGTTTGAAGTTATATTGAGTATTTAAATATTTTAAAAATAATTTAGATATCATACCTTTATATGAAACACTTGCTTACATAACTTAAGACGATTAGTAAAAGTGAAAGATTTGTATGTTGCTGTGCATTTCTCAAGTGATTATTACATTGTTTGGAAACAATTTGATATCGTCTTCAAGAGCTACACCCTTTATCAATCACTGATGTAGATGTTAGTATTTAGTATGCGTCACGATGTAATCAGTATAGTGTTTTATTTAGTAGCGTGTTACATGGTCTATAAACTTTGATTAATTTTAAAAATAACAATTAAACTCAGATTTGTCAAATTATGTGGGTTGGATGGTGTGATAAAAGAAAGATTAGTTGTCAAAGGAAGAGTAAAGAATGGTGATGGAATCTTGACTCTTGTGATGATGCAAGGAGATGCCAAGACAAAAGTTCCCAGTAGGTGTTTACTACTTTACTTTGCTTGTGATCTAAAACTTACACGAGAATGATTTTCTTGTTTTAGATTACCTAAATAAAGATATTCACTTCTAAAAGATCACACATTTTTAGTTTCGTCATTATCTTCTCCCGTTAGACATAAAATTTAAGCATATCATTTGCGTATTTGATGTTGTTAATGACACCTTTAGCATAAAGTATCAAATATACGAAGTATGTATATTAATGATTACCCCTATTGTCATATATTAAGAACCGTGGAATATAAGTGTGTACAATATTTAGGATTACATTTTATTTTCAACTTCAAGTTAGACTAAACGGCAAGGAGGTGAAATATTCACCTATCCCTACCATTTCACGCGCTGGACCTCTTGCCTTCTCCCCATGCACACACGCGAGGCACGAAAAATAAGACAACTTATGGTGAAATGTTCACCTAGCGAGAAAAAAAAAAAAAAAAAAAAAAGGCCCGCTTCATTTTTGTATCCGTTGCAAGTTAAATAAATAAATAAATAAATAAATAAACTCCCCACTACCCCTTTTTACTTATAAATACCCACTGAATTCATACTTTTTAAACCACTATTTCACCAAAACACTACAATATTATAAGAAATCATCAGTACTTCTAATATGGCTTGTCGTCTCTCTCATTATGTCGAACAAATGCAAAAGTATATTAAAAAAACAAACCAAGAAAGATGATGCTGCTCTACAAGAGGCTATTGTCGAAGTTATCAAACAGTTTGAACTCACAAAGGCACTGAAACAATGTTTGAGACAACGATACGTGGAGTGCAAAGACATCTCTGAAGAAAGAAAAGCTGTGATCGACCAATTGTTATACGATGAATTTCGCAAAGACGATGCCGTTAGTGAGACGTTGTGGGGTTGTGTGAATCAGATACAGGCCCAAATCTCCAACAAGACCTGTTGGAGTTTTGAGAAAAATGTGGCAGCTGGTTCTGTATCACAACAGAACCAACAATTTGTGCAAGGTGCATCAACTTCATCTGATGCACCAAGATTTGTTGAGCAACAACAAAATCAACCTCATCTGGATCAATTTCGGCTAAGTTATGAAGAAGATGGGGGCTGGAACGAGAGTAAGAAGTAGGAGCTTAGCAGGTTGGAAGCAGAGAAGTAAAGAAGTTTGCGAACTACTCTGCGCACGACGATGGTTACTGCTCAGATAACTCTCAAACTTGGGATCACCCGAATTATCTATAAAACTTAAGTTTATGTTTATTTAATGTTTTAATTTTATCTTTATGTAATGTTTTAATTTCAAGAAGTTTATGTAATGTTTATTTTAAGTTTATGTAACGTTTTCATTTCGTACGCTGTGTTTTTAAATTTGAACGTTTACGGTTTTTACGTTTACGTTTTTAATTGTGTAACTATAAAAAAGAAATGGGAGTTAAGGTGAAGATGGGTTTGCCTTGCCCACAAAAAGGTGAAGATAGGTGAAAGGAAGTGAAATGAGAGAGAAAGCTGACATGGCGCTGATGTCAGAGACGGAGCCAGTAGGGGGGCTGGTGGGTGCTCACCCCCCCCCCCCCCCCCCCCCCAACTGCCTCAACTAGCCCAACTTGTTTCTTGTTTGAGCTCAATTTTGTTAATCATTTTTGTTAGGATTGCCAAGTTTAAGGATAAGTTGCACGTGTTAGTTTTATGAAGAAGAAGAAAATATGAATGAAAAGAGAGAGAGAGACAAGATAAGAAGTACATGTGTGGTGGTACTTGTTGATTTTTACTAGGTAGTACTCTACATGACTATTTTTTTCTGTACTCCCCATTACACTATTACCTTCATAGCAATTATTTTTTTGATCGCACCTTCATAGAACATGTTTAGGTTGTTTTTGTTTTTTTAAACAACGTATTATGTGAAATTTGTAAGTCCATATAGTAATGTTTTGTGGTCAAATCAATCGAACAATGAAATTTCCTAAGATTCTAAAATTCTAAATATTCTTATGGCCGCAAATATAAGATTGGCGCCAAATTTTAGTTGGTTACAAGCATGTGTAAGTTCTTTATTTGTGGAGATCATTGTTTCATGAACAAAAGAAAAATGATAAATTCTTTTCTTTTAACCAAATAACATCATTATCAATTAGTAGCAGTACAGTTACAACTATAAACACAAGCTATAAAAAAAATGCAAGAGTTTGTAATTTCATAGTACATTACACGTAATAGTATGGTTACTGTTTTTGGACAAAGTAACGAGCCGACTCCCTAACCTCAAATCCTGGCTCCAACCCTGGCTGATGTGTATAGTGAAAATATCCTTACCTTGCCATCCCGCCTTAATTCATTTCTTGTTTCAGGAATATTATTTTTGCATTTGTGTAACAAGTTTTAGTTTTCACATCTACTATGGATTTTGTAAAAGTGAAGGACACAATAGACGTGAAAACTCTACACCTTCGATAGGAGGAAGAAAGCAAATATATCTTTAATCCATAAGACTGAGTGTATAAGGACTTTATCTCACGTATGGTCTCCCATTTCACTTGTGGTTGAGCAAAACGTGTTTTAAATCAATAGTAGTCGCTGTAATTACTGAATAAACAAAAGAGTTAACTACATTTTTGGTCCTTGTGGTTGTATCAAAATCTCACTCTTAATCCAATTTTCAAACCACGTGAGGTTTCAGTCCAATAGTTTGAGTTTTGTTCCACTTTTGGTCCAATTTTTTAACGGAGTTAGTTTAGTCGTTAAGTCTAATTGTAAAGTGGCAATATTAGTCCTTTAACCTAACGGTCGTTTGCAACGTTCGTCCTTTATACTAAAGATCGTTTGCAATGTTTGTACCGTTAGTCCTTTCAGTTAGTTAGTCTTTTAAAAAAAGTCGAAAAAAATTCTTAAAAAATGATTTTTTTTGAAATTTTTTTTCCAAAAAAAGTAATTTGAAAAAATAATTTCTAATAATTTTTTTTTAAAAAAAATTTCAAAATAATTCTAAAAAAAATTATGTGACAAAAAATTTTTTTTCCAAAAAATATAATTTGAAAAAAAAAAAATCTAATAAAAATTTTTGTTAAAAAATTTGGAAAAAATTCAAAAAAAAAAAAAAAAAAAAATTGACGAAAAAGTTAATTTGAAAAAAAAAAATCTAATAAAATTTTTGTTAAAAAATTCGAAAAAATTCAAAAAAAATTTGACAGAAAATGTTTTTTCCAAAAAAAAATAATTTGAAAAAAAAATTTCTAATAAAATTTTTTCTTAAAAACTTCGAAAAAAATTCTAAAAAAAAAAATTATGGCGAATTTTTTTTTTCAAAAAAAATAATTTGAAAAAAAAATTGTTTAAGAAAAAACATTTCCAAAAAAAATTACTTTTTTCTAATAAAAATTTTCTTTAAAAATTCAAAAAATAAGCGGGGTATATGTAAAATTCAAATTGATAGGGCGGGATAAACTTAAAATTCAAATTCAAATTGTAAGAGCGGGATAAACATAAAATTCAAATTCAAAAATCAGAGCGGGAATTCTTCGAGCAAGATATGCAAGTCTTGTTACAGGTTCAAGCGAAGGAAGAATGTCAGACAAGAGCTCGTGAGGCGCGGGCAAAAGCTCGTCAGGATCGGTTAAACCGTGAAGCAAAATGGCGATGGGCTATGGGATTAAATCCTGTGCTATCGAGTGACGACGATTTCGAGTGACGAGGGCTATGTCACAGAATGGCGATGGGCTATGGGCTATTAGTTTGTTTTTTTGTTTTGTTTTTTTTTTTTTTTTTTTTTTTTTTTTTTTTTAATTATTTTTTTTGGAAAAAAAATCATTTTTTAGAATTTTTTTCGATTTTTTTTAGATTTTTTTTAAAAGACTAACTAACTGAAAGGACTAACGGTGCAAACATTGCAAACGATCTTTAGTATAAAGGACGAACGTTCTTGCAAACGACCGTTAGGTTAAAAGACTAATGTTGCCACTTTACAATTAGACTTAACGACTAAACTAACTCCGTTAGAAAATTGGACCAAAAGTATAACAAAACTCAAACTATTGGACTGGAATTTCACGTGTTTTGAAAATTGAACCAAAAGTGAGATTTTGATACAACCACAATGACCAAAAATGTAGTTAACTCTAAATAAAAACTTGTGTGTGTGTACAAAGTCATGGAAGCTTTTTTGGTCTGTTTTACTTTACTTTTATTCACGACAAAAAAATCATACATATTTTCATTTAGTTGATATAAGTAGAAAGAACTTTTAAGAATAAGAATAAAAAACATTCTCATTTAACAAAGTTTGGCTAGAAACTAAAAGTTGATTTTAATTATAAAAAAAATCAGAGAAAACAAAGCCTTTTAATCATTTTGGATTCTTTTTTACAAAAAAGCCCAGGCTTTAGAGTATTCTTATATAACCGGCTTATTGCTAATTTGCTTTTAGGCTTATATTTTATAAGCTCACTTTTTATACCGTTTTGAAGCCGAAAAGTTAGTAAAGCAAAGAGTG